>JABSTQ010004150.1:0-30680 GCA_013358835.2 Ixodes persulcatus
TGGGGCCCCAGTAGAAACCGGTAGTGATTTATTTAGTGATAACAACAAAAGCCCAGATAAATCAAAGCCAAAGAAGCACTGCAAAGGCTGGGACGCTGCGAGCTGTCTTGAGACGCATGTTTGAAGTCCCGTCAGCCCTCGCTATTCACACATTTGGGTGGGAGTTGATATCCCGAGGGCGCACAGTATTTGGTTGCCCCAGAGGGACTTCCGGTAGTGTATTTAGTTATTCTCGAGGAACGCCCAGCGATCGGATAGAAGAGTTTTCCTCAGAGAAGCACTCAAAGGGCTGGGGCGCGCGCTGAGGCGTCTTGAGCACGCAGTTTGAGTCCCGCTCAGCACCTGCTATTCACCACATTGGTGGGAGTTGATATCACGAGGGCGCCACAGTATTTGGTTGCCCCAGTAGACTTCCAGTAGTGTATTTATTTATTCTCAGGAACGCCATAGCGATCGGATAAGAAGAGTTTCCTTCAGAGAAGCACTGCAAAGGCTGGGGCGCGCGAGCGTCTTGAGACGCAGTTTGAGTCCCGCTCAGCACGTGCTATTCACCACATTTGGTGGGAGTTGATATCACGAGGGCGCCACAGTATTTGGTGCCCCAGTAGACTTCCGGTAGTGTATTCATTTATTCTTCAGGAACGCACAGCGATCGGATAAGAAGAGTTTCCTTCAGAGAAGCACTGCAAAGGCTGGGGCGCGCGAGCGTCTTGAGACGCAGTTTGAGTCCCGCTCAGCACCTGCTATTCACCACATTTGGTGGGAGTTGATATCACGAGGGCGCCACAGTAGTTGGTGCCCCAGTAGACTTCCGGTAGTGTATTTATTTATTCTTCAGGAACGCACAGCGATCGGATAAGAAGAGTTTCCTTCAGAGAAGCACTGCAAAGGCTGGGGCGCGCGATCGTCTTGAGACGCAGCTCGAGTCCCGCTCAGCACCTGCTATTCACCACATTTGGTGGGAGTTGATATCACGAGGGCGCCACAGTATTTGTTGCCCCAGTAGACTTCCGGTAGTGTATTTATTTATTCTTCAGGAACGCACAGCGATCGGATAAGAAGAGTTTCCTTCAGAGAAGCACTGCAAAGGCTGGGGCGCGCGAGCGTCTTGAGACGCAGTTTGAGTCCCGCTCAGCACCTGCTATTCACCACATTTGGTGGGAGTTGATATCACGAGGGCGCCACAGTATTTGGTGCCCCAGTAGACTTCCGGTAGTGTATTTATTTATTCTTCAGGAACGCACAGCGATCGGATAAGAAGAGTTTCCTCCAGAGAAGCACTGCAAAGGCTGGGGCGCGCGAGCGTCTTGAGACGCAGTTTGAGTCCCGCTCAGCACCTGCTATTCACCACATTTGGTGGGAGTTGATATCACGAGGGCGCCACGGTATTTGGTGCCCCAGTAGACTTCCGGTAGTGTATTTATTTATTCTTCAGGAACGCACAGCGATCGGATAAGAAGAGTTTCCTTCAGAGAAGCACTGCAAAGGCTGGGGCGCGCGAGCGTCTTGAGACGCAGTTTGAGTCCCGCTCAGCACCTGCTATTCACCACATTTGGTGGGAGTTGATATCACGAGGGCGCCACAGTATTTGGTGCCCCAGTAGACTTCCGGTAGTGTATTTATTTATTCTTCAGGAACGCACAGCGATCGGATAAGAAGAGTTTCCTTCAGAGAAGCACTGCAAACGCTGGGGCGCGCGAGCGTCTTGAGACGCAGTTTGAGTCCCGCTCAGCACCTGCTATTCACCACATTTGGTGGGAGTTGATATCACGAGGGCGCCACAGTATTTGGTGCCCCAGTAGACTTCCGGTAGTGTATTTATTTATTCTTCAGGAACGCACAGCGATCGGATAAGAAGAGTTTCCTTCAGAGAAGCACTGCAAAGGCTGGGGCGCGCGAGCGTCTTGAGACGCAGCTTGAGTCCCGCTCAGCACCTGCTATTCACCACATTTGGTGGGAGTTGATATCACGTGGGCGCCACAGTATTTGGTGCCCCAGTAGACTTCCGGTAGTGTATTTATTTATTCTTCAGGAACGCACAGCGATCGGATAAGAAGAGTTTCCTTCAGAGAAGCACTGCAAAGGCTGGGGCGCGCGAGCGTCTTGAGACGCAGTTTGAGTCCCGCTCAGCACCTGCTATTCACCACATTTGGTGGGAGTTGATATCACGAGGGCGCCACAGTATTTGGTGCCCCAGTAGACTTCCGGTAGTGTATTTATTTATTCTTCAGGAACGCACAGCGATCGGATAAGAAGAGTTTCCTTCAGAGAAGCACTGCAAAGGCTGGGGCGCGCGAGCGTCTTGAGACGCAGTTTGAGTCCCGCTCAGCACCTGCTATTCACCACATTTGGTGGGAGTTGATATCACGAGGGCGCCACAGTATTTGGTGCCCCAGTAGACTTCCGGTAGTGTATTTATTTATTCTTCAGGAACGCACAGCGATCGGATAAGAAGAGTTTCCTTCAGAGAAGCACTGCAAAGGCTGGGGCGCGCGAGCGTCTTGAGACGCAGTTTGAGTCCCGCTCAGCACCTGCTATTCACCACATTTGGTGGGAGTTGATATCACGAGGGCGCCACAGTATTTGGTGCCCCAGTAGACTTCCGGTAGTGTATTTATTTATTCTTCAGGAACGCACAGCGATCGGATAAGAAGAGTTTCCTTCAGAGAAGCACTGCAAAGGCTGGGGCGCGCGAGCGTCTTGAGACGCAGCTTGAGTCCCGCTCAGCACCTGCTATTCACCACATTTGGTGGGAGTTGATATCACGAGGGCGCCACAGTATTTGGTGCCCCAGTAGACTTCCGGTAGTGTATTTATTTATTCTTCAGGAACGCACAGCGATCGGATAAGAAGAGTTTCCTTCAGAGAAGCACTGCAAAGGCTGGGGCGCGCGAGCGTCTTGAGACGCAGTTTGAGTCCCGCTCAGCACCTGCTATTCACCACATATGGTGGGAGTTGATATCACGAGGGCGCCACAGTATTTGGTGCCCCAGTGGACTTCCGGTAGCGTATTTATTTATTCTTCAGGAACGCACAGTGATCGGATAAGAAGAGTTTCCTTCAGAGAAGCACTCCAAAGGCTGGGGCGCGCGAGCGTCCTGAGACGCACCTTGAGTCCCGCTCAGCACCTGCTATTCACCACATTTGGTGGGAGTTGATATCACGAGCGCGCCACAGTATTTGGTCCCCCAGTGGACTTCCGGTAGTGTATTTATTTATTCTTCAGGAACGCACAGCGATCGGATAAGAAGACTTTCCTTCAGAGAAGCACTGCAAAGGCTGAGGCGCGCGAGCGTCTTGAGACGCAGCTTGAGTCCCGCTCAGCTCGTGCGCTGGCTTTGGCAGTGCTTTCTTTCACCCAGTCTCAGCTGAGACGCTGCTTCTAGCAAGCCGGCCTGTACGTTTGTAAGGACATTAGTGCATTGCACAAAGTAGTGCAAATAACAAAAGGAGGAGAGACAAATGGAAAAGAAGAGGAAAACCGGAAGCGCGCAGGGGTCCGCCGATAGGGGGTGGTAGTGAGCTTGTTTGCAAACAAACATTGGTGAATAGAAAGTATTCACTGGCGGCCATATCTGTGTGCGCAGCTGCTGAGCATGGACATTAGCATGGACTACTGTTAACCGGGAATGCTAAAAGAGCGAGCTAGTTGCTTTGGATGAAGCTTGGCCGTCTGCACGAGCGCTCGAGTAGCGAGTGCTCCAGTCAAGACAATCAAGGCTAGCCGCTCGCGCTTGCACAGCAGTGTTGGGTAAAGTACATTCCAAAAGTACTTCAAGTAAAGTACAAAGCAAATGAGACGTGATGTACTTCAAGTAAAGTAGTAAATACTCTCAGTGCAATGTACTTGAAGTAAAGTACTATAAATGCAATGTACTTTCAAAGTAAAGTACAAGTATTTTAACACAATCTTTCATGATGCCCTTTCATTTTCCTATACAGTGATTTTTTAACTTGTATGCATTGCCCAGGGGTAATTAGGGGTGCATGACCTATTTTCAAAAACAGCGGCGAATATTTGATAAAGTCAAGCGGTCACGGAGTAGTTATTTTCAGGAATGGAGCCAAATTCAGAAGTCCCTCTTCTAAATTTGGCACCGCTTGCACTGGATTGTTGCACCGAAGGGGTTAAATGTACACATTGCGACACTGTTAGCGCGAAAACGACATCGGCGCATTTTCGCATTTTACTTCTAAATAGTATTAGCGAGCGGGAAATTTTATCGCTTACAATATAGAACTAAATGAGCTCTTTCCGTAGCTATAATAACTTGGATGACATCCCTTGGTTTCAAAGAGAAAAACTAGAAAAACCGGCGATCGCGTGTTCGCGCTAACAGTGTCGCGCTCTGTACTAGGAGAAAGCATGACGTCAGCCCCATTGCTTCCACAAGCAATTTTCTCACAGAGGAGTGTCCTCTCCTTAATGAAAAAAATAGTGAGTGTGCAAGCGAGCTGGTGATATTTAATGATAATATGGCACCTAAAATTGGAGTGCGAAAAAATTAAGGAACTTTCAAGTAGAAGAAAAAGGCAAAAAGTGAATGTCTCAAAAAATTGTGACATTCTCCTCTATAGTCTTTTTCTTCGACTTGAAAGTTTAAGCTTTCCGCACCACAGTCTCAGGTGCTACATTATGATTAATGTTGCTCTCGTAATATTTTAAACCTTCTCGCGTGCGCTGAACTACCGAGAAGTAGCGAAGTTCAAAGGGCTATGGGAAAGCCGCCCCCAGAACAAAAGGAGCGATGTGTCTTCTGCTTACGTTTCTGGTGAGAGTAGAATATCCCTCCCAGTATTTCTTCGGAGTTGACAATGCATCATTCCATGATACAAATTTAAAGGAGCTGTGCAACGATATTCAATTGGAATGTTTTTCACTTTACACGAGCTTACTGGCACTAGTGGGACTCAAGGATACTCGCATGCAATGCCACTGGCCAAGAAACTCCTTTGTTACGGTGTAATTTCAAGGACAAAAGCGATCATTTTCATTCAATCTCTCCCTTGCAAAATTCGATGACGTAACGCGGGGATCGCAGTACACCCGTATGACGATATTTGAATGCTGTTCATAGATTGGACCCGAGCATTGCGTGGGCACTCGATTTAGGCTCGTGATAATTGATAGCTCGAGAAGCATTCGAGTAGTGGCCCGTGTCCAATCGCTGCAACGACGACAATAGCCGAGCCATAACAATGTCTGGAACTCAGCGCGTGTCCTGTGCTTTGCCAACCCCAGCGCGTGGCTATGATCAACATTGGCGGCATATAATCGGCTCCAGATCACGTGGCCGCTTGTTCTGGCTGCGAGTTGAGGGCGTGAACGCTGCTCGTTGTTTTTTAATTTTTTTCTGGGACTTCTAATGCGTCGGGTGAAAAACGAAGGCGTGTTTCATAGGTCATTAACGTCAGGGATCCGTTCTAAGCGGTATTTGCGCAAAGTAAAAAAATTGTTGCATAGCCCCTTTAACAAAACCAAATTTGGGGAATGTACTTTGAAGTCGGGAATTGTACTTTCCTCTGAAAGTACCAGAAAAAAATACTTTAAGTAAAGTACAAGTACATACTCAGAGAATGTACTTCAAGCAAAGTACAAATTTCCTAAACCTACTTGAAGTAGTACTTTAAGTACAATGTACTTGAAGTACTTCCCAACACTGTTGCACAGCCTTCGCAGTTAGTCCATGCTCAGGTGAGACGAAGTATGAACATAATGAAGCAGGTACCGTGTAAATGCTGAAACAGATGTGCGGAAAACCGTGCGCGAAAATCGGACGAACGTTGAAACATGGAAAATCGTTCAACTCTCTTTAAACAAGAATTAAGGTATTTACTTCAAGTAATTCGCGAATCTGCTGCCATTAAACGCGCATTTGCAAATGCCGTTCCATAAATATCTACGAATGTCCTTCTAATGGTATGGAATTTTTTTAGTTTCGATTTTTTCAGCACAGGTGTTCCACCTTAAACAGACGTGCGAAAACCCACGCGGAACTCGCACAAACGTTGAACACACACACACAAAATAGTTACACTCCATATTTTGCAAAACGAATTGCAGGCTGGTATTTATCGCACAGAAATCTTACATACTGTATTCTTTTAACGACATACTTGTGAACCTGATAATGGGTTCACAATCGTTTCCTAACGAGCTCGCCTGTACTCTCTCCCTTCTGAAAAGCTATTAACACAACTATATATTTTTTTTTGCTAGCATCAAACACCTTAGTATCTTAAAGGTGGCTTGAAACAGTTTTCGCATGTTCCGGGTTGCGTGCAATTTGCGGTTGCGTTTTTGCACATGTCTTTTTCGCACAATCAGGCTTGATGTTTGATACACGTTGTACGGTTTTAAGTAAGCTTTTGTTGTTGCGTCGTCGCTTGTGCGGCCATAAAAGTGCGGTAGAAGCTACGGTGCTTAACGTTACAGCTGAGACATCGCAAGCGAAATCTTATCATATTAATTGGGTTTTAATTTTCTTTTCACATGGTGCTTGCAATTTTCACTTGCAAGGTCACTCGTGCGGCAAAAAAATAATAATATTAAACCGTGAATGGCACTTGAAGTGCGTGCTGTCTTCACTGGCTTTATGCCACACGAGTACAAATATTACAGGCACAATCGCACAACGTAAAAAGGGCTTATTTCGGAGACATTCCGAAAGGTCCCCAGATGCCCTTCGTCGAACTCGTAAACGTAATTTTTTTTTTTTTTTTTTTTTTAATTTGAGGCGCGTTATTGAGCAGTGGATTGGCAGCACACGCGGACCACGGCCGGACTGGAAGCGCGCGCTCTCTTTCTCTTCTTACGGCCTTTGCAACTGGGGCAATCGCCACCTCCCGCCGCAATTCGCGGGGGGCGCTGTCACCTCACCCCTGGTAGAGTTCCTGTATAGGCTCCCTACGGGAGCCAGAGTTGCGCGTTTGATTCCACATGCCGCGTGCCGCCCTCGCCGCTATTCGCCGAGATCCGATCACGTGAGGAGCCGTATCAAGTGTCGTGCAGCAAAGTAGACGTTGCACGCGCCCCGGCGTACGTTCCCAGGCTTTTGAGCCCGCCGCGCGCCTCGAACGCGCGGCGCTGCTATTCGCCGAATTCAGTCGCGTGAGGAGCTGAATCCACATGCCATGCGTGAACGCGCAACTCTGGCTCCCGTAGGGAGCCTATAAAGGAACTCTAACCCCTGGTAACCCCTGGGCCAGAGCCGTTTATTGAGAGAGTTTGGCCATACATTGGTTTGAATAGGCGAGCATCTCGGGGCCAACCACAGGCCGCGAAACAGCCCCTAGCGGTGGTCGTGTGATCTAAATATGTGACACGACTATACTTCGTTTCACCTTATGTGCGAGCGAAGGCAAAACTGGAAGCGCGTGCACGCAAGCTCCGTGCGTTCAGGCTTTGCTCGAGCGCGCGAGCTGGGGAGAAATGCAAAACGCGCTGGTCTCGCGCTTCTAGCTTTGGCTTCGCTCGCAGATAAAGTGAAACCAAGTATAATTTGAGCCGTGCCGAGCGGAACTCCGCGTCTCAAGACGCTCGCGCACCCCACCCTTTGCACTGTTTTCTTTCAGTCAGTCTCAGGACGCTGTTCTAGCAGTGCAGACAAAGGCATGGGCACGAGCGCGTGGCTTTTGAAAGTGCCTCCTATGCACGAGGTCTCGTACAAACAAGAGCGTTTCGGTGAGCTATACTCTGTTTCATACTTAGCGTGCAACGCTCTCAAAGCTACTGGCGCGAGCGCGTGGCTTCATCTATGCTTTTGTTCGCGCGAGAACGCGCGCCAATGATCAAGGAGATCAAGCCCCCTGCTCGCGCCAGTAGCCTTGACGGCGTTGCACGCCAAGTATGAAACAGAGTATAGGCCCACGCGCCTGTGCCTTTGTCTTCACTGCAGACATTTGTGAGATGGAGTAGAGGTCTCCTGATTGGTCGACGCTGTGTCGCAAATTTAGTTTACGCTCTAAGCGTGGGGGGAACATTCGGCGCTGGCGGCGGCCTTTGCTCCGCCTATTGGCCAAACTCTCCCAATACATGGCTCTGCCCTGGGCCAGAGCCGTATATGTAGAGAGTTTGGTCAATGGGAGGCGCGGGCAGAGCCAGGGCGTGAGGTAGACTCGGAAAGAGGGCTTGGCATGCTCTCTTGACCAACCAGAAGCCGAAAAGAATCCCCTAGCGGTGGTAGCGAGAAACAGTTCTGATCAAAGGTCTATGTTCGTAAATGGTTTTAATAAGCGCGTAAGAGTGATGTGTAGTGACTCTTTGTGGTTGAAAATAGGGTACACTTGTTGTTTTCATCATGATCATGCAGAAAGATGTAAGAAACGAATGCACCGCTCAACTCTGTTTTGCTCGGACAGAGTGTGACCGCTCGGACGGCAGATTCCCGGCCCTCGGCGCTTGGCGTACGGATTATGTCGATCGTTCCGCTAGTCGCACTCTTCCACCATCATTTTGGATGAGCGTGAGTGAAACATCACGTGTACTTTATTTTCAGTCATCGAGAGTTACTCCAATGCAGTTATCAGGTTTGTTTCTCGCGACCACCGCCAGGGCATTATTCCCGGCTTCTGGTTGGTCACATTCGAATTTCTGAAGACGCCCTGGAACACGCCCAGCCCGCTTTCGGCCAATGGCGCCTCCTCATTTGTCTCCTATACTTCCCAACGAATGGCCAAACTCTCTACATATACGGCTCTGCCCTGGGCTACCCCACTGATCTCTATTAGCGGCCAGATGTTTTAATGGCGCCCTCCTGTGGTTCCCCCTTGTGACGTCATTACCTTGCAAACAACAAGTTCAATGGTGTTTGTTATTAGCATGGTGGAAGCTTGAAATCATTGCGCTCTCAAAGGAACACTGCCAACACCGTCAAAATTAAAGTTCTTTCATTCCTCTTATTTCCGTCAATGATAAATCCCCTTTCCGACGTCATAGCAGCGTTCGGCCAATCGTGGAAGGCCGACCACAGCGACGCTTTCGGTCGCGCACGGGGCTAATTAGAGCGCGTCTGACAGTGTATCTCAGCGCTGTCGCAACTTGCGGCCGAGATTTTTCTAGCCTTTGAAACCTGATCCTTACGTTTAGACCCTCAGCCACTATCTAACGCGCTTCTGATGAGCCCAAAACGGTGAATATATGACGCACATCTCTGAGCGATTTGGGAGTAAAACGTGGTAAGTAGAGACAGCGAATGCAATTGCGGAAAAACTATACTCGTCTTTACCTCCAGGACTTCAGTTGCAACTCAAGAACAGGAGGAGACGGACCCCTTCTACATGGAGGAACTTTAAATAATAAGTAATTCGTACACTCTCGAGAAATGTAAGCAGGCCCAATCTATCTATTGCCGTGGTCTGCATCATTTCATAAGCCGCACATGAAGTCAATCAGCTGCTCTAGACGAGGGTGTAGTGTTCTGTACAATTTTCGCACAGTGCATATTACAGCTTAATGTGCTTCCTCGATGGCTTGTAGACAGATCCAGCTGATTTTTCGTTTCTGTCCGTGACAGTCTTTGCATGGGTAATCAGAAGTATTCTGAGGAACGTGTTGCAAATTAAACCAGCCAAGCGCTTTGAGTGACTGTTGTCAATGCCCTCTGGCAACTTAGGAATGGCGTGTCTTCAAGATTGGGTGCAATGAGTAGTTGCAGAGCTTCGTGCACATTTGTACGCGGAAGGTGTTTAACATCCTTAAAAAAAAAAAAAGCAACAATGTTGTCCAGAAGTGCGAGGAACCTAGAATTTAAATAATGAAGTCCGCTTTTATCCTGGCCTTGGAATAAGGCGAACAGAGGATCACCTCTGTTACTCGTAGTCAACAGCATAACACACGCGTCGCACCCAAACTCACTAATGAGTTCAATAAACCGTTGCCAAAACAACAACCTATGAAGTTCGAACACCAGCGCAAAGCAGCTCGAAAGGACTCTCCGAGTGGGGTGAAGTGGGTTAGAGTTCCTGTATAGGAACCGTGCACATCTAATTCTGGCCCCGACCAGGGCGCCCCTAGTGGCAAACGGGTCCGTTTCATCGGGGAACTTCCTTGGAACTTCTGCCAGTCGCTGCGTTGGTTGTGCGTTGTAGTGGGTTAGCGCTGTAATTTCCAAGGTACCTATTCCGCTCTAAGAAAGCCACAACAATTGATGCGGCAAACAATAGGCGACCGCCGCGACGCGGCCGGCATGCTCGCTTCCCAGAACCGTGCACATCTAATTCAGGCCCCGACCAGGGCGCCCCTAGTGGCAAACGGGTCCGTTTCATCGGGGAACTTCCTTGGAACTTCTGCCAGTCGCTGCGTTGGTTGTGCGTTGTAGCGGGTTAGCGCTGTAATTTCCAAGGTAGCTATTCCGCTCTAAAAAAGCCACAACCATTGATGCGGCAAACAATAGGCGACCGCCGCGACGCGGCCGGCATGCTCGCTTCCCATTGGCTCCCTACGGGAGCCAGAGTTGCGCGTTTGATTCCACATGCCGCGTGCCACCCTCGCCGCTATTCGCCGAGATCCGATCACGTGAGGAGCCGTATCAAGTGTCGTACAGCAAAGTAGACGTTGCACGCGCCCCGGCGTACGTTCCCAGGCTTTTGAGCCCGCCGCGCGCCTCGAACGCGCGGCGCTGCTATTCGCCGAATTCAGTCACGTGAGGAGCTGGATCCACATGCCATGCGTGAACGCGCAACTCTGGCTCCCGTAGGGAGCCTATACATGAACTCTAAGTGGGGTGAGGTGGTTGCGCCTCTGGCGGCAAGCAAGTGAACTACATACGGAGAAAAAATGACATTGACTCCCGGGCGATTGCAAAGGCCGTAAGAAGAGAAAGAGAGCGCGCGCTTCCAGTCCGGCCGTGCGCGGACGAATGCAGTTCTCACATGAGCCAGAATAAGCCAGAAGTACAAGCAGCGACACATACGCCTATATCCTTCGATAAATAACGATTCGTGATTGCTAAAAGTCGACAAACATTATTCTTCAGACGTGCGAGAAACGTGAAGGCAGTACGTGCTAGAACGAATACATTTTGTCTCGATCGATAGCTCATTTCAATACAATTTCAGTGCTGCGCCGCCATTTGTTTCCAAGAGCCCACGAAGCGTGTACCTTGCTCATTGGCACCTTTTCTTTTTTTTAGAATATAAGACATACGAAGCACATCGAGGGTTAAAGTGCCTCAATGTTGCTTGTGTGCTGCGACAGCACAGCATCATTGAGGAGCTCTATCAAGGGGCTTTAACCAGCACACTTATACCCTTGTTATACCCCTGTTACACGGGCACACTTAACTGCGGTTACGCTAAGCCACTGTTAGTGCACAATACTTGCGGAGGACACTCTGCGGCTATGCAGTCAAAGCTATGGGCGAACGTGCGCTTGAGCACCTTGAGCACCCATCAAAGCAGTGCACGCGCGCTCTTCACTTCTTCTAAAATAGCTGTCCGAGAGTATAGTGCGGTATCTGTGGTGCCGCGTAACAGCAGTTAAGCTGAGTTAACCGCGGTTAAGTGTGCCCGTGTAACAGGGGTATTACAAGAAGGGTGGAGAAAAAATAAGAAGTTTATTTAAATCACATAATTTCTTGCTGCCTCAATTTGTATGAACCCTTTCCGCCAAATATTATTCTGGAAAACAGCATTTATTTCGATTTGGAGTTTCCGTGATTTGGTAGTTTTAATTTAAACGCTTATCTGTGACTGATATTGAATAATCAAAAGGGAAGAATCATTTCTTGCCACGGCGAAGAAAAAAAGTAAGTGGTCTGAGGTGAGCACAAATCAGTCTTTGAGGAAACAGCTTGAACATTAAACACTTACACACAGACAGGACAGGACTTACATAGAGCTGACCATCAACTATTTAATACTTCTTCTTCCTCCACCTCCTCTTCCTCTTAGTCCCTTCGAGCATTCCACGATTGCGAGATAGAATGCACTTTTTAGAATTAAAAAAAATAATAAAAAAATAAGGGGTATACATATAAAAATAAATCATAGACGAAAGAAAAAGAAGAAGAAAAATATACTACATAAACGCAAATTAAAAATTGAAAAAAAAAAAAATCTGCAAATGCCCAAGCAAATCCCATACATTTCCACTTTCGAGTCACTGACATCAGTATCCCGTGGATGTTTTTTGAGAAATCCTTCCCATGACTGCCCTCACGAGCAACGTTACTGGAGCAAGCTCAGTTTCACATCTCCGCCTGCAACGTGGGCTCAGTGGCGGTGACGAGAACTAGCAGCGCTGCAGTCGAGTTTTACTTCCGGATTGTCTAGCCCGCGAAGCTCCAATAGCAATACTTGAGCTTGGGCGAGTTGGCAATAGGTGGGCGGCGTTTGGCAACTTCCGGTTCATTAGAAGATTTTGTTTAGCTGCTGACAAACGACGACAATGATCTGCACGCCCGTGTAAGCATGATTCTGAAAACTACGGTCTGGAGGATTCAGAACCATGCTTACACAGACTTGCAGCTCAATGTCGTGGTCTGTGGACAGTGAACCAGAATTGCATAAAGAACCGGAAGTTGCCAAACGCCGCTCACCTATTCATACTAACATTTCATAGCGCAAGGAAACAGACGCACACAAAAATAAGTTTAAACACTCAAAAAAAAGAACACTCACAATGCGCTGGCTCTGATCTCTGTGGTGTATTGTACACTTCCTCTTCATCATCTTTTTTTGCTATTATACACATGGAAGTAAAGAAAAGGAAGAAAAGAAAAAGAAAAGGAAGCTCTCAACGTGGTGGCATACTCCGTTTCACCTTATGTTGTACCGCAGCGAAGGCTAGAAGCGCGAGCTCAGAGCGTCGGCAGCTGCCCTTAATGCACGAAAGCCTGTACCGATGAGATGTACCCTAGAGCAAGGAGCTCGCGCTTGTAGCCTTTACTGAGGTACATCATAAGGTGACACAGAGTATAGCAGACGACGCGCGAGACAGGGAAGCAAGATCCGACTGCAGCGCCGCTAGTTCTCGTGACCGCCACCTGGGCCACTCGCCTCTGCAGGCGAGAGTAGGAGTTGCGAAACTGAGCTTGCTTTAGTAACGTTGCTCACGAGTCACTGGCCCAAAGCCGCAACCCACCGTAGAGATTGTTTTTCGTTTCTGTGCAGCGTGATGGACGGACTGCTGACACATTCCTTTCCACTCTCTTCCATGGCAAGTGCCTCGAGCACTTGCCATCGAAGAGAGTGGAAAGGAATGTGTCAGCAGTCCGTCCATCGAAGAAATCAGTGTTGGGTTTACCTTTTCGCTTTGCATTCGGGAGCTCAATAGTGTTGAAAACTTGAAATTAAATAACTGCAAATAAAAACTGAAGAGAGGAGGAGAAAGGGACAGTTCCCCCCCCCCCCCCTTTCTTTTTTGGACCTGTTTGCAGCCTCATCAGCAGGTACAATATACCGGCTGGCCACTTCAGTTCATCAGTTTTGTCATTATTTTTCTAACGCGGTGAGTCTCATATGTGTGGCATTCGTATAATATTGGCTAATATAACTTTGACTGACTGGCACAAGACATTGACATTTTTTTTACTTCACTTATAGAAAGCATTTCACGGTAAGAGTGTTGTTTTCACAAGATTTTAATATTTATCTCAAGTGAAACATATTTTGATGTATGCCTTAGGGGCAAGGACAATTAAAATATATTCGCCAACGTTTAAAGCCCAAATATGTTTGCCCTACATCAAGAAGCAGTAAGTGATTTATAACGAAATCCAGAGTGTGTTTCATTAGTTGTGCTTAAATGCGTAACTGAATTTAGAATGCATTACTTTTAGTGGACAGTTGTTTTGAGGTTTAAGGCCCCTTGAAACATATAACAAATATGCCATGTCGAATAAAACTATGAAGGATAAAAATATATTTTAAAATATTTAAACCTGATTTACATAAAAAAATATGTGATTTTAATAAATATTGCTAAAGTGAAGCCTGGGCGAGTTGGTATGACATATTTAAGAGGTTAAAACAGCGCAAAAAACAACGGACAGGGTAAAGAAGGACACATACAGCGCTGTTTACAGCGCTCTGTCTGTGTCCTTCTTTACCCTGTCCGTTGTTTTTTGCGCTGTTTTAACCTTTTAAATTTAATAAATAAATTTGATTTTTCTCAATCAATATTTTTTTTTCTAGTTATACAACGTCTGCTTACTTTCCCCGATGACCTAACACTAAGAATGCGGTAACGGGCGACACAACTGTCGATTCGCTCCCTCTTTTACGCTTGTTATATCCGTGTGTCTTTCTTGGCGCGGCCTATAGTTAGCTGCACTCTTAAAAAAAAAGGGTACTGTAGTACAACCGACTTGCACACAGGGCAATCTCTTTTGGAGGTATCGTTACCCCCTGCAACGAGGGTGCAAACTTGCCCCCTAGGTTAGGGTGCAACATTGTCTCCTTTTAGAGGTAACGTTAGTTCCTTCTGGTGTTAAAAGTGCATCCTTTCAGGGTCAGCCTTTACCTCCTTTAGGAGGGAATTTCAATACTTTTGAGAGGTAAGACGACGTAATTGAGGGCGCTGCTTTTACCTCCTTTTGGAGGGAACTATGATCCACTTTGGGGTTAAATACACACGATGAGGAAAACAGCTCAGAAATCGCGGACTACGAAGAACAAACACGACAGAAAAATGCTGTCCTGTCGTGTTTGTTCTTCGTAGTCCGCGATTTCCGAGCTGTTTTCCCCATCATGTATAACAGCAACCAACTGGCCCAGTTCACCACCTTATTACAGGTTAAATGCACACTTGATGGAATCACTTTTACCCCCTAAAGAAAAGTACTATGGCCCTTTGTGGGTGTGATAGTACGTGCTCCAAAGGTGGGCCTTATAATAGATGAAGACGGCCTAGTTGTGAAAGTACATGACAATGTTTTATTGTGGCTGTCACAAACAAAATGGCATAAAAATCAATGGCATGACTAGACATCTTATAAAAGTTCTAAGATGAAACCACTAAGCGCAATAAAGGCATCTGGAACAACACTTTCGGGGCTCTAGTCGTCGCTAAAGATGATCTAGAGGCAGAATGCAACCAGGACTGCCTCAGCAGGCGACGCGGCTTCGAGGTCTCCCTCCACTGCCACATGGCTGGGCGCCTCAGGATTAATTAGGCTTGAGCTGAAAGCCACCGGGTAGATTGCACTGCCTGCCTGGAACCAAAAAAATGTGGAAATCATGTGATATGAAGTTGAAACATATCATCCCGAATTTGAAGAACTGTGAAGAAATATTAGATTTTTCTAAGACGCATTTGGAGCATTTGATGGGCCTCTGATTCCAGCATTATAAAGCATCGACTATACTTACCAGACGTGACCAGTTTAACTGTTGACTAATTACCACTGACTAAAATTATCACATGGCGGGTGGTAATCGTAGGCACTTTTTATTCACCGGTCATGTTTAAATTTGCCACCCCGATTTACTTAGGTGACTAACAAATCTTAAGCCCGGTTCACACAGTTGCGTTTGACTGCGTTTGACTACGTTGCGGCTGCGAGACACCAGAACATCCCTGCTGCTTATATCGCGTGCCAAGAAGATTCCTTGAATTGGATTCCACGCTTCATACGAAGCACAGATGGGCCGGTGACTCGCTTTCGGTTCTCACCGCAACGCAGTCAAACGCACTCAAACGCAAGTGTCTGAACCGGCCTTTATTTTTGTTTGTCGACGTAGCGCACTCGAGAAACTGTCACTCAAGCATTCACACACCCAAAGAACACACGCACGGTGTGTTCTTTGGGTGTGTGAATGCTCGAGTGACAGTTTCTCGAGTGCGCTACGTCGAAAAACATGAATAACCAACTCGCCCAATCTCAAGTTATTATAACAGATCTTAGTCAAAGGGGTACAACTACTGTAGCAGGTTAGTATATACAAGTGCTGATTGTTGGGCGAGTTGGTATTGCACGTGAAAAAAAAAAAAAAACATGATTGCGCTCTAAGACAAGGGCAGAGGAAGAATATACACCACAGAGCGCTACACCACATTAGCTACTCAGTACCACAGCAGATCCCTATGACCGCCAAACCTAACTGCCGAACTTTGGCAAATATGCAAATATTTTTTGCCGAAGTGCTCTGCCAGATTAAAATTGAATTTATGTTTTATTTATACACCTTTTTTGTTTAGCCTCGCACCCAGCCACGTTGTCCCCATATCCGGTATGCGTTCCGAACAAAAAATAAGACATTACAACCCCGAACAAGTAAAAAAGTATAGAAGGGTCATAACTAGAACGACTGACGGTTGCAATTAAAATGTTAACACGTTCTGGTGCCGAGAGGAGAAGAAAGCGATGGTTTCACGCATACCGGAAGTTCCAGAATTGAAGATGGCGGCGCCCACGCAGAAGAGGTGTATACATGAGAAGAACAGCACACAAGGACAAAAACACAGATAAAGAACACACCGAAAAAGACACACTCAAGCGCCTTGTGTGTCTTACTCTAATTTATTTACTCGAAGTATACCCTCAATTTTCTCTGGAAAATGAACGAACACCACACACACAAAGAAAAGATAAAAATCAAGAACCTCATTTCAAGTGCCCAAATGTGAACAAGAACATCAAAATAATAAATCTGACTACGCTTACCTGCAGTTTTGTCCAAGGTAGCAGGCATCCAGTACCCTCGACGAAATCACCCTACAACGTTGACGCAGTAGGAAGAAATATATTCAATCAACTCCAAATAATGCAAACTCAGCCATCTGACTCGCCTATTGCATGATCAGCTTTAAAAAATGCCTGATCGCACGCAAAAAAAAAAAAACCAGGACAATATATTTGCTAGTCTCTCTGACGGCAATAACTTAATGACCTTATTCCGTAATATACTACTATTAATGTTTGCGAAGTGCACGAATAATTTCTAACTGCCGAATGTCGAACTTCGGCAAATATGTAAATTTTTTTGCCGAAGTAATTTGCCAGAATAAAATTTAAAATTGAATCTATGTTTTATTTAGACATGAGAAGAACAGCACACAAGCACAAAAACACAAAGAAATAACACCGAAAAAGACACACTCTAGCGCCTTGTGTGTCTTAATCTAATTTATTTACTCGACATATACACTCAATTTTCTCTCGGAAATCAACAAACAGCAGACACACAAAGTAAACATAAAGATCAAGAGCCCCATTTCAAGTGCACAAATGGGAACAAGAAAATCAAAATAAAATATCGCACTACGCTTACCTGCAGTAAACAGTGTTAAGAACTGTCACGAGATGAGTCCAAGGTAGCAGCCATCCAGTACCCTCAACGAAATCACCCTACAACGTTGCCGCAGGACGAAAGAAATATATTCAATCAACTTCAAATAATGCAAACTTGAGTTGTGTCTAACTCGCCTACTAAAAAATCAGAGTTTAAGAAATGCCTGATCACAGGCAAAGAAAATGCCAAGACAATATAACTGCTAGCCTCGCTGCCTGTAACAACTTCATGACCTTATTCCGTAATATACTACTATTAATGTTTGCGAAGCGCACAAATAATTAGCTCAGACATTTATATTTGGTATTTCAAGGTAAAGTGACATTTTACCAAACTATTTATTAAACATCGTTAAATTAAAAAAAACAAACAAAAAAACGTTGATATTAAAAACCAGTGTTTAACACTGACTTTTACAAATATCTACGACGTTCAGAATTAATCGCCCCGGTTGGCCGGTGCCACCAATGAATGCCTAATCGACTACTGCTCTGCGAAAAAAAAAAATCTTTTGAGATTTTTAAATATTTGATCAAATGCTCAATTTAACGTCCGAACGCGACACACCAACGGGCCAAAAAAAAAAATAGAGAGAAAACCTCATACCCCTCACGCCTTAAGGGGTGTCCAAACAGGACACTACCAAACGCACGACTCCGACAAATCGTGAAAATTGAAGCGTGAGGCGTCCGCTTCAATTTTCACGATTTGTCGGAGTCGTGCGTTTGGTAGTGTCCTGTTTGGACACCCCTTTAACCGTAGGCGACCCCCGATTCAAAAGGCGTCTTGTCGCCCGGCCGCCCGGCTCGCCGAGCCGCCGCTCTCCTCCTTCCTCCACCCGCACACACATACACCGTGAAAAGCGGCTGGCTACGCCACTGGTTATCGTATGCCAACCTTCTAAATATGCGCTAGTGCAAGCGACAGTCATTCCTGTTCTTGCACTTTATGAACTTCGATGGTCTAAACCGTGTTTGCGTTCGCGCTACACACTAATTTTATCGAACGCTCGGCGCCTTCAGACGTGCCAACATGGCCGCCAACCCTTTGTCTAAGGAAGACGGGGGTCGTCTTCCCGGGCGGTCATAACCGACGCCAACTGCCGCCCGTGCAGAACATTTCCTTACCTGCATAAGGTGCACACGACTTGGATCTTCGACTGAAGTCAATCCAGCGCTCTCGGTGACCTCGTAAGAAGAGACTGAGCCGAACAGAACAATAAAGGACGTTCCTGCGCTGGGACGCCTCCGTCGAACGTTCGAGAAGACCGTTATGCCGGCACTGTCGGCGCGTTCCCCACGGACGCTCCCGGCGGCCGGGCAGGCGCTCTCCCACGCATGCGTGAATAATCACGTGTCATACGAGGAGACCAATTAGCGAACTCGTTTGCGCCTTCCCACAGCCAATCGCAGCGCCCAGGCTTTGGCAGTGCAAAACAGGTGCACTCTCTGGGAGGTAATACATGACTCCTTGGTGCCCCTACGCGGCGAACTTCACCTGGTAGCACCGCATTTTCGTGTTTGCTGTGCCTGAGGAGGTAACAAGCGGAGCGCTTCACCCCTGGCCGGGAGGAGGGTGGTAAAGGCGGTCTGTTACCTCCTTTTGGTCCCCTTTTTTCTAAGAGTGTGTGACTCCGGACATCTAACGTTTCGTTTATTACATACTGTGGAGAAAGAACAGTGCAAAGGCCTTGTCCCGGGGGTGGATTAGACAATGCATAAGGCATGTGCCCTTACGGCTTTTGGAACCAAATGTTGGAGCAGTGCTGCAACAAATCTGTTTTGATGTGATCTCTGATGTTTACGATATATAACTAGAAATAAAATTCAGCAGTACCACCCTCCTAACACGGTGATCTGAACGAGCTGTCACATGTAATGTCCGCGGCTTATGCCCCCGATGCTCACCACTGCCATGAGCCTAGTTTGACTGCATCACACAGGATATATTTGGCGAAATACGCCTCCAATCTAATTTGGCACTAACGTAAACACAAGTATTCACTAACAGATTGCTTATTACTTAGCGTAAGCCAGGTGCTTAGTCAGCGAGGCGGTTGGTCTGCCGTTAAGAAATGATGACACCAGTTCATGCTGTAGATGAGCATTTTACTAATTACAGGACGGCTGCTCATCAAAGATGTTTATGTGAATCTTGCAGTACTTATCAAAACTTTTCTCCTATGTAGACCGGCGGGTCTCCACCTTTGCCGCACAAAAATTTCTGCCGAAAAAATGTGACGTCTTCCAGCCCTTTCCGGACGTTTTAAGACACATTTTTGGTGAACTTTCGGTTTCCCCTGGAAACAGCTTATAACGAAGGCCTCCGACCTTCATCCGCATTACGTCTCTTAAGGAAAGTCGTTCTCGTACGAGAGCCGCGCAAGACAAAAGCCGGGGGCCCACTTGTATGTGCATAGGGATAAGCTTTTGGAGAATCGCACGATGGTACAATATTCATCCTTATCAAAACTGGCGCGGGCACGGAACGAACGCAGCTGCATTTAACGTTTTCTTATCAAAGAAATATTGAGGGTGATTCCCCCGGGTACGTTTTCTTACCTCTGCGAAAACGTACGTATCATTGCAGTCAGTTCCGCACGTTTACGGAAACGTAATTCGAGAGGCCATGACACAACTACAGCTGACATCAGTTCACCACAGGTACGCTCGATTTGTTTATAGCTACTATGCTCTTGGATGCCCGCACCGGCAGAGTAAAGGGTAGACAGCTTTCGTTGAGTTGATGGCATTTGGTGTAAACTAATTTGAGAGGCTCAAACACAACGACAGCAATACGGAACCTTTGTGCAGTGTTGGGAAGTATATTGGGCTTAAAGCACCACTTCAAGCAGGTTTACAAAACCTGTATTTTACTTGAAGTACTTTCTCTGAACTTTGCGAGGAATGTTCAACTCTGGACCTCAAAGTACATTACCCAAATTTGTTCTTGTAAATTTGTATCGCAAAATGATGTATTGCCACCCCCCCCCCCCCCTCCAAAAAAAAAATAAATAATGGGAGGGATAGTCTAATCTCACCAGAAACGCAAGCAGACGACGCATCTATACTGGTGCAACTTTCCCACAGCATTTCGAATTCCCGCTACTTCTAGCTCAGTCAGCGCAAGTGAAGAGATTAAAAATATCAGGAGAGGACTCTCTTCCAAAAGATAATTGCTTGCGGAAGCTACGGGGCTGACGTCATGCTTTCTTTTAATCATGTTTTCTCCTTTATAAAATATTGTGTTAAAAATTGCTTATACTTTCACTTGAAACATGACCCACCCTAAATTGGCCACTCCATGTCCGCCGTGACATGTCTTTCAACACAATCAATTGCTCAGACTTCCCCACCTGCAAAGATTTCCAAAAATACTGCCGTCTTCCATTCCTTCCTTTTTTCTATAAAATTATTTTTCTATGTTCCCACTACCGCCACAATTCAACACCGTTGAAAGCGCTTGCCATGATGAGACTGCGAACACGTGCTCTAAATTGCCTGACCCTTTTTGATTGAGAAACCATTCTTTTGTTTTAAAACAAACAAAAAAAACCTTTTTTGTAAGTCTTGTTATTAGAGATTGATCAAAAGCGCTCGGTTTTTTAATACAGTGATGAATTACAGGCGTAATAGAATACCGACGAACGAGAAATGTTTCCATAACGCTCCTTGTAACCACGAATTTAAGTGGGCTCGCTCAGAGCGGAGTTGTGTTATCGCGAGGTCGGCTTATTCTAGTTAGATTTAGCGGGTCACAAGCTCCACCCATCTGCCGAACTTTCTCAGCATATGACTTGGGTACATGGCTCTATGCCGCCAGTTACAGAAAACGGGCAAAAATGGTTCCCAGTTTCCCATAGACCACTTTAGAAAAATAACGTCGGAAGGAGTTAACGGTTAGTTATCTTGGTTCGGACCTCTAGCGCTGCATTTTGGCGGAAAATGAGCGTTCAAGAAAACATAATAATAAAAAAAAATTGAGGGGGGGGGGGAAGTGCGATTTGCTGTGTGTGTATATATATATATATATATATATATATATATATATATATATATATAAATTAACATACTCCTTCATTCACAAAATTCATTTGGTGATACTAAACAAGCCTGCGGATAGTCCGCACCTTGTAAAATTTCAACGCGTATAGTTTGCTGTCTGCAGTCTGGAAAAGACGTTCGATGGGCGGAAACAAGACGACAGACAAGAGTTTCGGGTCTCGACTTTCGAGTCCGCAGCGCTGCAACCATGCTGGCTGCAGCACACGCTCCCTGCTTGTCCCGGAGCGGTTTTCCCTGTGGGATGGGGGGCCGGGGACAACAGGACATTGTCGTCCCGAATCTGGTTGACCTTGGGAAAGCGGGTTTCGCGCTCGGTGCAATTAAAAGGAGAAAAAAAAAGAAGAAAAAACAAACTTTCGGGGGCTGACTTTTTTGTATAAATAGTTTTTTTTTTTTTTAGTAGCGCTGTGGTGTTTGCATGGCGTGGATGCCTCTGGCTCAATGTTAGAAACTAAAAAGAAAAACTAGGAACAAACCGAAACAAACATTAGTGCCGCAGGCGCCGGCCCGCTCGGCTCGTAGCGAGGGGGCCCCGCGATGAGGGGGTGAGAGACCGTGATTGTGAGCGGCAGGGTGGCCGTGATGCGAGTGGCTGGCCGTGAGTGTGAGCTCCTCATGAGTGTGAGTAGCCGTGATGGGGTCGTGAGTGGGACCTCTTCTTCATGAGTGTGAGTAGCCGTGAAGGGGGTGACTCTGAGGGGCCGTGATGTGAGTGGCTGGCGGTGAGTGTGACCTCCTCATGAGTGTGAGTAGCCGTGATGGGGTCATGAGTGGGACCTCTTCTTCATGAGTGTGAGTAGCCGTGAAGGGGGCGACTCTGAGGGGCCGTGATGTGAGTGGCTGGCCGTGAGTGTGACCTCCTCATGAGTGAGTAGCCGTGATGGGGCTCTGAGTGGAACCTCCTCTTCATGATTGTGAGTAGCCGTGATGGGGGCGACTCTGAGGGGCAGTGATGCGAGTGACTGGGTGTGAGCTGGACCTCCTCGTGATTGTGAGTCCCCATGATGGGGGGCGAGTTTGAGGGGGCGTGATGTGATTGGCTATGAGTCTTTGGCACGGTTGAACTCTGTGATGTGAAGGGCTGTGACCTTTGAATGGCGGTGCACTTTGTGATGTGATTGCGAATGACTTTGATGGGCTGCCAATTTTGGTGATGTGATGGTGAGTGAGTGGGTCCTAAAATGCCGACCTAGGCGTGGGTGCTCACGTGAACGGGTCGTGGTGGGCACGTGCTTGGTGGGGGCGAGGATACAAAAAGGGAAGCGGGACAAGGGGGGCTCCCTTCTGAACCTGCGGACTGGACAGTGCGTGTGGCGGCGACGACAAGGACGACGACGAGGACGACGGGAGAGGACTCTGACCACCGTGTGAGTCTAATTAAATTGTTCTAAAAACGCACAATGTGTGGGTGACTTCTTGGGGAGCGAGCGAGGCACGTCCCGATCGGGCGTCGATTAGGTAGCGACCCACAATCTTCACAAGTTTCGCCATGCTTTAAGTCTGATCTAGGTCGCCAAAAACGGCCTATATATGTAGGTAAAGTGTTCATAAAATAAATAAAAAAAGCTGGAACAAAAAGTTTTCATTGCTTTTTTTGTAAGAATAAATAAAGAAAGTAGCTACAATACATGTCATTACATTTTTGACGTGATTTAATTTGTGATTAATTAATTTTTGTTATGTTAATTTGTTATGTAATTTAATTTAACTTTAGCTGTATCAGGCAACTTCCCGCATGCTTTTCAATGGGCGGAACGCGAACGAAAACAGTTCGAAATAAGGACTTAACGTAGAAGGCTGCTTTTCTCTAGCGCCTCATAATTTGACGAGCCTTACACGAAAAACATGTTTTTGGGTGATTTCTTTTTGGCCATGCCACGCCCTGTCTTGTT
Organism: Ixodes persulcatus; assembly: GCA_013358835.2. Taxonomy (NCBI): domain Eukaryota; kingdom Metazoa; phylum Arthropoda; class Arachnida; order Ixodida; family Ixodidae; genus Ixodes; species Ixodes persulcatus. Next base: position 23,192 of record JABSTQ010004150.1, read on the forward strand.
TTTATCCGTAACATGGGTGTAAAGTATCAAACTGCCAACAGGGCTTTGTAAAAAAACTTTGGGATCCTGCAATTGGTTGCGCCAAAGTAGTTGTATACAATATTCCGTTTGATTGTGAGCTCTGCTTTATGGGTTAAACGGATCGGTGTCTAAATGACCGTTTCTTGGAACACAAAAGAAATGTGAAAAAGCTTTCTCCGTCATCTGAACTAGCCAAACATATTGCTGAATGTAAGGCGTGCTCGCCATAGGGAAGAGACTTCAATATTATGCAAAGAAATTGATCCTTTAAGAAGAATCCTAAAGAAAACCTTGACTATAAAAGATTCCGTAAATTGTGTGAGCCAGCCGTCTATATGTTTGAACGAACGCATGAAAACGTTCCTTCTGTTGCGAGTTTTTGTTGTCGATAGTGGCTGGTAGGAAAGGAAGGGGGGAAGTAGTGGAGAGTGCGGTCTTGTGCATGTTTCACATAGCTTTGACGGGGATTATCTTGTCGGTTAGCTTGGCGGCGTGTGCCTGCTGGTGGTATGGTGTCTGGGTGAAGGTCCAGTCAGTCTGACTCAGTTCCACCGACCTTGCGGTGGCATGTTTTTTTTTGTATTTTTTGCTGTTTGTGTAGAAGGCAATACATTTTTGTTTTCTTGCGAATAAACCTGGATGCGTCAGAAATGTTGTGTCGTCTTGTCCGTTATTTGTTTTCTTCTTGTCTCGGGGTTTAAATTATGACGTTTCCGAAACAGTCCGCCTGCATACATTCGCTCCTAGCACGAGTCTTCTTCTCCATAAAATCTCTGGAGTGTCGCTGGGAAAGTCGGCTGCTTTGGAACATGATACCCCACTCCTGGTTTTTTTTCTTTTTTCAGAAATACCTAAATATAGTCCCCCCCCCCCCCCCCCCAATCAGGCCCTTCGTCGGCCCTCATCCTTTTGGGGGTTTGACTGTACCTATTTGTATGTCCAGACCGCGCCAGACGCAATTAGATGAGCTTTATGTCCGTTAGGTGCTAACTACACCTTGGTGAATGCTTTCACAAAGCCAAAAGACTGCGCCCATGTGGACATTCAAAGTTGGGTGGTATATGAAGTGCAGTGTGGTGATTGTGACACTATGCACATTGGTAAAAACAGAACAAAAAGAGTGACAACACAAAGATGGACATGGCAAAGGTCCGTTGGACTATGTGCACGAAGTCTCAACTTCTCGAACGATGGTGGGCGATGGGACATAGATTCAAAAACTTTGACTATGCAACGACTTTGGCACGAGAACATCGCTTAGGCCCAAGGAAGTCCCTGTGGTTGTGGTTCATTTGTCGTGACTTATCGGTGTGTATTACCAACCACGGCCCCCTACCGGACGTTTACGACGACATATGAAATGAATCGAGTCAGACTCCCTGGCTGAACTTCTCAAGAAAGCATGTCTGTTTACCCTAGCTACCAGAGCCAACCAACTAAAGGCCCGTTCACACACTTGCAACTTCTTAAGACCGAGTGTCTTGGAGCCTCTAAGATTTAGAATCTGTTACGACGAGAGGACATACTGGCTCCATCTATCGGGTAGCAGTGGAAACTTGGCGGTTCTGTGATTTTTTATTTGTCTCGCGCATCATCCTTTTTTTCTTGGCTCGAAAAATATTTGTCAACGTTATAAAAAACCATTTCGCATAGGTAGTACGCAGATTTGAACTCGGAAATTCCGGAAAACTTTCGCTCTAGTGAAATGCAGTTTCAGAGTCACCTCATAGATGGGGCCAGCGGGCCAGTGTGTTCTCTCGTCCTAACAAATTGTAATAGGTTTTGAGGCACTCAGTTCTAAGTAGTCGCAAGTGTGTGAACGGGCCTTAAGACTTAACGATAATATTCCCTGGAGAAGGAGAACAAGGGCGAAAAACAAAGACAAATATCCAGCATAGTTGTAAACCCGATACTGGGGATACGGACAATGACGAAAACACAGAACGACACGGACGAAGTGTTTGCTCTTTGTTCTCCTTGTTTCCCCTCTCCTGGGATTTTTATTGTTATGATTGTCCAGCTACATTGCACCTTCGCATTAATTGCATTATCATCTTAAGACTTAAGTTTCTGTACATGATACTAGGGGATGCCCTTAAAATTGATAAATCAAGGTACGTTCCCTTCTCTGATACTAGGCAAACTAGGCAAAAACACGCCAAACCTTTTTTTCTTTATTCTCTTTTAAGGGACAATGCAGGCTCCAAACCTTACATGAATTTTTGGGGAATGTTTAGGACCATTTTTCTTGCCAAGTCTTAGGGATGAATCTTTGGTAGTCCTATCATTTTGTTCATAATTCCTAGCTCTTTTTACTGAAGTAAAAGTATGTCCTGAATTCTATGTATGTCCTAAATTCTAAATTGTTAAAAATTGTCTTGTTGAAAACTACATATTTTAGCTCTTTTTAGCATTATATTTTGTGCATAATAAGAACCCATTTATGAATATTTATAATTTTAGTTAAGTAGACTTCTCAAAGTATGCCCTTCATACTGGACAAAAAAAATTTTAGCAATTGTAATTTTTAAAATAACGGGGCAAAAAAAATTGCAAAAGCATGTATTATGAAATAATTGGCTTCCAAGGGAAAACAAATTCTGCTACAAAGTTCTTTCTAAACCGAGGATCATTAAGTCGCTCTTTCAGTAATCATCACCACAGTCACTGTTTCTTTTTTTCCTCCTGCAGTTTTACTATACGAGCCTCTCTTGTCATCTGTCGTGAGGCTCTGTCCGCGAAGAAAATTCGACGGCGGTCGACCTCACTTAGCCATTGCACAGTGTAGCGCTCTGGAGAGAAGCCAAACGACTTGAGCACGCTCACTCGGGCGATGACACCATCATTAGGTGTAAGGACGGTATCTGAGGTGGCCATTTTGAGCATCTCTAATCCCAGAAACACATTTCTTGGGGCACACTCCCAGACAACAGTGTTGAAGGATTTGTTCGGGTTTTGGGTTCGCCCATGAATGTATATTTTGAGCGGTTGGGGCTCCTAGAGCTGTTGATAAACCGGTTTCACGGCCTCAAGAACACAGCTGGGAGAACTTCCTTGTGGGCGACGGGTTCACCATTCACCTTATTTTTGTTGAAGGCGCGCCAGCTGTCAGCCTGCTTTGAACAAAGTCCATGACTTAAATTGTAGTCAGAGGACGGTATGTAAAAGTCGTCTTTGCGAATATTCTCCAAGCTTCCAACATTCTTCCCGTTATCCAAGCCATATAGTGTGTCTGAAGCTTGTCTATTAACATATCAGTCAATCGCCCTCTGCCTGAGAGGCTTTTTCCGTCTGACAGCTTATTCCCTTTTCTCTCTTTCTTTTTTCTATCACTGCAATTTCGCACCCATTTTTTTTTTTTTTTTGCACATGTCCATCGCACTCCTGCTTAATGATTTCAACCGAATCACCATATGGCTTTGCTGTGGCGATAAACAAAGACCGTGGATGAAGATAAAAGTAGAAAAATAGCGTGGTCGCAATCGACCATCTTTTGTGAAACACCAACTTTAATCTTTAAGATATCCCGCCAATACAACTGAAGCACTGAATGTTGTTCAGAAAGAAAGGGTGTTTTCAAATAAAAAAAAAACAGCAACAGAAAAGATTTTTTTTTTTTTTTTTAATTTTAGCCTACCCTGTTCCTTAAGAACAATTGTTTTCGATATTCTTTTTTCTCGTTAGCCATCAGACAGTGGAACCCATTTGATCATACCCTTACTAACTGCTCCACAATCAGATCATTTCGAGCTCAATTAGAAGCTTTTTTATTTGCTTTGAGATTTATAATTTTGGCTTGCTCAATTGCCACGTAGTAGAAATTTTTTTGTTTTGCGAAATTAAACCTAATTAATTAATTACTTAGTTTGTTCATTCGTACTACCCGCCACCGACTGGCCAAAGCAAGAGTGGGTACATATTAGGTAGAATGCTTAACTAGAACAATGCAGACATTCATTACGACATTAAATTTGAGGTTACGTTTTCTATAAACAAAGATGTTCTTGCACTATTGACAACTGTTTCAGGCAGGCTATTTCAATCACCTACAAATCTTACAAAAAACAATAATATAAAAACGTCGGTGAAGTATATCTAAGGATCAGTGTGCCTGTTATGTTTATTTCTAATAAGTCTGGAAATCGAACATTTTATAGATTAAAAAAAAAATTGTGAATCATTTATAACTGACAAGAAAAACTTTAGGCGATTTGGCATCATGTGCGTTTGTATTGTAAAAGAAACATGTCTATTTTCTAATTCAGTGATCAGTGTGGTTGATCTATAGTCATTATAAGTAAATCGAAGTGCCTTGTTTTGTATTCACTGAAGTTTGTATATATTTTGTTGCGTATACGATTCTCAAACAGGACTGGGATAATCCATAACAGGTAAAATCAAACTTCTTAATGCAGTTATTTTCACTTGAGGGAATCCGTTTCCTAAGGTTTTCCGTGATGTCCAGAAGCGTTGTACGTTTTTTTTTCCTATTTGATTAACATGAACGTTGCACAAGAAATTTGAACAAAAATATATACTGTGGTACTTATACGGTTACTTTTTAAGCAGATTATCTACAACGTGATAATCAAATTCCGAAAGATTTAGGTTTCTAGTCGTTATCATGAAAACGGTCTTATACTAGTGTTGAATGTCATTTGCCAATCCTCACACCATGTATTTTTTTTTTTTTGCAAATGCTCATTTTATTTTACTTGGTAAGAACATCTAGTGATTTTGCTATAAATTATTGTGCCATCTGCGAAATACTTTATACGTACAGTCTATTCAAAACTTTTACCCATGTCCCTAATAAGCAAAGTAAAAATTAAACGCCCAAGCGTTGAACCTTGAGGAACCGTAGAAACCACAGCATTGGGTCGTGATTTTTCTTTCTTAATTTGAACCCTCTGTTCTCTTTGGTAGAGGTAAGGTTCTATCCACCTAATTATTGGGCTATTGTTAAGGACAATGTTAAGTTTACATAGTAGCTTCTGATGCGATAACTCATCAAAGGCATTAGCAAAAGCGAAAAATATTATATCAGTCTGCCCCCTCTACGAATGTAGTGGCTCAGTTCGTGAGTAATTTCATTAAAGGGACACTAACAGGGTGTTTATGCTCGCCGAGGTTTTTAGTTGTACGTGACATATGAGAGCCCAACTACCCAGAACAGAATTTTCGGCTCGAAATTCGGTTTCTTTCCGCCCGAAAACCGCGGATCGAGAACTGGCCGGTTTGAGTCACGCTCACTCTCTTTTCTGTGGTCACGGGCCGTTTTCTAATAGTGAGTTCGTTTCACGGCACTCGTGCCCACGCGTGCCCGCTCGCGGCGTAAAGCGAGTTCGTTTCGGCAGGCACTCCACGAGTGGTTGCACTCTCCGGATTCGTTTCAGCGGCGGCACCCCACGCGTGCATGCACTCGCTGCACCGAGAAAATCGGGCGTGCGCCAAAATGCAATCCCGTCATGCCTCGCTCCGGCGAGGCCGGCGAGGAGCAGGGAGCAGACGACGAGGGTTCGTCCGCTACGATGTGTCGCGGAACCGAAAGGAAAAAAAGTAGATTTTCTGTTAGAAATCGCGTCCCGCGGGCAACGGAATCAAACGCGAGCTTGAATTGTGAGCGTCTGCTATTTTACGAAGGAAGCAATTGACATCCCGTGCTTTATTTGCAGGTTTTAAGTCGCTCTGTTGCCGTACAGACGCTGAAATATACCAGTGTGTCAAGAAATGCTCAGAACAAACGCATCAGCGGCTTCCGAGATGTTTATCACCGTCCGTGTGCGGGTGAAAAATTGAACATTTGTCGACAAAACTCCCCCAGCAGAAACCTCTGGCTGCCCAGTAAGCACCAGAGAAAGCTAAACATAGTGACTTTACCCGAGGCTTGGGCAACACCGTCATGTTTAACATTTACCTACGTCAGCTAACTTGCCCCGTCGTATTTTGTTCGAGAAAGCCCTCGTTCTCGACGTCCTCATCAAGGCTAATATCTGATCCACCTGTAATGACGATCGAAATCGAAAGTCCCACGAAAAGGTTTGCTGGATATTCCAACAGACTAGTTTTAAGCCGTACCCTTTCAGTGGTTCACGCATAATACCATGCTCAAACGGATCAAGCTTCTGCTCGGACAGCATCATCAGTTTTCTTCGGTGTAAACGGTTATAAGAATTGAAAGATCGCAACCAGCTGCTTTGTAGACAGCTGGGTGCAGAAAGTTACGTCGTCTGTAACTATCTCTACGGCAGCCGAGTTGCTTGAAGTCATCACAACTATAAACTACAGGTTGCAGCGTTCAACGTTTGTAGGTAAACGTTGGTAGCGACTGCACTCTCGCATTCCTAAAATCACTCCGAACAGAAAGGCGCTAGTTTCGGTTTGGGGTCGGTACCTTTTCTACAACATAGATGGCGGCAGCATCAGTCTTCTGCACTCGGTGCATTTGGCGAGTTCGTTTGAGTCCAGTTCTCCGTGCAACACTCTGCAAGTGCGATGCATTCTGGGAGAGAACTCGAACGGTGCCAGTGCGTAGGAAACGAACTCGCTATAAGGTTTCGAAGCGACCACCAAATTTAATCAAAGTCGTGGGTCATTGAAGGCACACAGTCAATATTAAAAATAGAAAAAAAATATGAAACCCATTTTTTGTGGCTTCCAAAAAGCTGCAAATACGTTGATTGAAAAAAAGAAGGTAGCACAGACAACCGGAAGCATTCTGTGCGTTCACTGAAAATTCTCAACATGGCGTCGTTTCGCGTATCGTGGGACTAGCGGATGGCAGCGGACGACGGGCGTTGGACCTCTACTTCAGAACTGTCGTTCACGGTACCGGCGAATTCTGTCTTCCTTCGAAAGAGAAAATTTGGACCGATCAAAAGAACTGATATTCATCCCGTATGACACGCCCGACCAGCAAGCCGATTGCACGAAGACGTCGCCGAGCCGTCGTCCCTTCTCGTTGCTGAAGACATCGCTCGCTCAAACGTCAAGCACGAAGTGCGTACTTCGAGTTGAATACGCACGCGTACGGTTTATTTACGAGGTGCGAATGTGGCGTCTGCGTGGTGCTGCCCGATTTCAAGCCGGGAGTGCATGTAATCAATAATGTAATAAAGGGAAATCGGCAGCAAACTTCTGACATACAGTAATATTAGTACGCATGAATGAGTTCCTTCAGTAGCTCAGTGGAAAGACATCCGATTCACACGCAGCGGGCACGGGTTCGGCTCCTGGTGGGGGTGCGCCATTTTTTTTTTCTTTGGTCAAGCATTTTGCGATGTTTACTGTTCTTTTTTTAACAATTATCACTGAAAAAAACAATTTTGGGGATGATACGTCGCTGAACTAAATGGTATGGGACTCCATTTTTGACACCTGCGAACTCGATGTAGTCACTTTCCACAAAATGCAAGGAGCATATGAATCGGGTAGCGTCCGCTTTCCGAGCTTCGCGTAACTGTTCTAC
>JABSTQ010004151.1:0-19237 GCA_013358835.2 Ixodes persulcatus
CCGTTACAGTAAAAAATGTAAGGGGAATTACTCGCAAAATTACTTAGAAAATTGTGAATTAATCCAACTTAATAAGATAATGTAAGGATTACAAGTAATTCCGTTACTTGTAACGGATTACGTACAAGTCTGGGCGCTACTGAGGTGATGGTGTTTTTCTTATTGCTCTGCGCTTATATAAGGAGTGGCGCGTGGAAGTAAAATGGGCTTTTTGGTTGTGGTCACGAGCTGGGCTGCTGTCACGTGGCCGTCGTCCGTTCCAAACGTTCCGAACATATATATATATAGAGTTACTTTAAGAAATTCTCATACGAGGGGCGTTCATAAAGTTCGTATTATTGTCATGAAGAAATAGAGATTCAGCAATCAAACTCGAGTAGGAGTTGATACTTTGCCTACATGTTCGCCACCAAAAGTTACCAACTTTTTTCAGCGATTCACCACATGCCGAGGCCATTGTTATAGGACTCCTCGTTTTGAGAGTTCATGAATCGCTCCACTTGAGCAATCACTCTGTCGCCGTCCTTGAAATGCTTTCCTCTTATTTGGCCACACTGGAAGTGTCTGTGCCATTTAACTAAAGTGTCATAAACTAGGGTGTTGTCCGCGAACAACGCTTCTAGATTGGAATGAATATCCTTGGCATTGCTTTCCTTCAAATGAAAACAACGGATCACTGCGTCTGCTTGACACCGACGGGCGGTGCCATTTTTGTTTCGACTCCCTAGCGGCGTTCCGAGCTACTATAGCATGCGATGTTTATATTGTGCAGAAACTAGAGGGACGCGCGCTCATGTTGATGCCTGTTTTGTTCCGTTTTTTTTTCAATTTTTTGTGCCGATAATACAAACTTTATGAACGCCCCTCGTATATACCGAAAAGGGACGCTGATCACGAAGAAGAAAGGCAGGGTGAAACGGAATATGATATCTAAAAGGATCTGGAAAACATGCTTGTCGTTGTTGAACTAGGTGCCTGCGGTGCCACAAAATGTGCAACACAGTGACTACTTCGTAGCAATGCTCGCACTATGGGACATTTTCACCACCAAGCAAATACAGATGTGTTGAGCGCGAGTGGCCAATCCTCAATATGGACATCAAAGCTTCATGGGAACGATTGCTGCGATGGAAACTCTCCCACACCCCAAACAAGGTTTGATAGCATGCAGTTTATTGTCAATTTTATTTAACATTCTGACTGCCAAGCTCTATAAATTGTTTTTTTGAAAGCTGGCATAAAATATTCATGTGGCAATCCAAGGGATGTTTCAAGGTTATTCTTAATAGAGGCGGCTAGCTTATCTGCCTCTTCATTACCGAAGACACCTTCATGGCTTGGCATATCCAGCAAAGCTTGATATTGAGTCCAAGTAGGAGGGGCACGGTGCATCTGCACACGCACTTGTTGTTTAAGCCGGTTCTTTGAATCGATAAGAGAACAAACCGGTAAGAGGGCACACTGCAATTCAACAAACGATATAGCTTTCATCATATGATTATCTAAAATATGTCCAAGGGCCATCATTATACCATACTGCTCGGCAGTAAAAATACTTGCGATGCTGTCGATGAGTCTCGTTTTCTTGTAGTGTGCTGAAAAAAACTGCGGAACCTACGTACGATGAGGTCTTGGCATCATCGGTATAAACTTGTAGGTAATCTTGATATTTCTCCAGCAATGCTAAAAACTCTTGGTGAATCACGAGAGGTTCGACTAATCTCTTATTAAATTTTGCCAGTGACCAGTAACATGCAAAGTTTACTGCAGTCCAGGGAGGAATGCTCTCGATCCTTGTAATAATCATGTTATTCTTAGGTAGTGTAAGCTGCAGAGAAGTAGCAATACTTGGGAGCCGAAAGCTTAAAGGAGCGATGCAACAATTATTGTACTTTGCGCAAATACTGCTTAGAAGGGATCCCTGACGTTAACGACATATAAAACACGCGTTCGTTTTTCGCCCCACGCAATAAAAGTCCCAGAAAAAAAAAATTAAAGAAAAACAAGCAGCGTTCATTCCCTCAACTCGCAGCTAGAACAAGCGGCCACGTGATCTGGAGCCGATTATATGCCGCCAATGTTGATCATGCCCACGAGCTGGGGTTGGCAAAGCACTGGACACGCGCTGAGTTCCAGATATTGTTATGGCTCGGCTATTGTCGTCGTTGCAGCGATTGGACACGGGGAACCGCATTCAAATATCGTCATTGGGGTGTACTGCGATCCCCACGTTACGTCATCAAATTTTGCAAAGGAGAGATTGAATGAAAATGATCGCTTTTGTCCTTGCAATTACACCGCAACAAAAAAACTTTCTTGGCCAGTGGCGTTGCGTGCGAGTATCCTTGAGCCCTACTAGTGCCAGTAAGCTCGTGTAAAGTGAAAAACATTCCAATTCAGTATCGTTTCACCGCTCCTTTAAAGGTCGCACGAGGCTTGGTTTGTTTTCAAAAAGTCGTAGGAAACAATAGGTCGGTACAGAGCTAAAGGCGGTATGTGCAGGGTCAGACTTAACTGCGTATCCATAACTGGAGGCTAAGATATTGAGATATTGTCTCCTCTTACTTCAATACGTTTGATGAGTATCTTAGTACAAGCTCATAACAGGCGAACGCCGAAATGCGCCTGTAGCAAGTGGAAGGCTGAGATAATGGACAGGATCTAGCTTTTTCAGGACGGATCCCCGTGCTGACCCGTACACAATTGCACCATATTCCAGACGGGAACGAATCGGGGCGTTGTACAATCCAACGAGACAGCGCCTCTAAGACCCCCCAAACATGTGGGGTCTGAAAGGCGTCGAGGGGGCAGGTGGAGCAGGGGGTTTCCTCCCCCGCTCTGGAGGGGATGCTGATGAGGGTTTGATTCGATTCGAAAGTGGTGCTACTGGCACCGCTCCCGAGGACGCAGGAGACCGTGACGGGAGGCGCAGATTGTCCGGAGACGTTTGTGTTCCAGTCAAGACCGTTGGCCGCACCGGTCTCCTGCGTACGGCCTGAGCATAAGTGCCTCTGGAAACATAGACGACGCACTTTGCATCAATATAAGACATGTTCTCAGTAACCTTCAAGGTGAGAATTTTTAAAGTTGAGGCTTAAGCTAGTTGGAATGACATACTTTGGAATTAACACAGCGGAAATGACGAGGGAACAGATGGAAAAAGGGCTTTGTTTTTGTCTTTCTTCATTTGGTCCCTCGTCCTTTGCCCTGTTTTAATTCTGAAGTATGAGCATTTCTCGTTTCAGCACATTGATACTTTAGACCCATGTTGTTGTAAAAAAAAACTATCTCCAAACTCCGGTCTAAAAACATGCTTTTCGTGCAAGGCTCGTCAAATTATGAGGCACTGGAGAAATGCAGCTTTTTGCGTTAAGTCCTTATTTCGAACTCTTTTTGTTCGCCTTCCGCCCATTGAAAAGCATGCGGGAAGGGCCTTAGAACGCACCTGGCATCGCTGCGCCGCAGCGTTCTTCCGCAACATAAAGTTCAGCGGCGTACCAACTTGTTTATGAATGGGGGGGGGGGGGGCAAACCAGACCCCCCCCCCCCCCCCCGGCCAGGGCCGGGGTGCGGTGCCCTTGGTATCCCTTGGGCGCCACCGGCCAGTGTTTGCCCTGCCCAGTGGCGGCTGTTTCAGGGGGGGGCAAACACATGCCTTGCCCCCCCACTCTGAGAGCTGGGGGGGGGGGCAAGTGCCCCCCTTGCCCCCCTTGCCCCCCCCCCCCCCCCCCCCCCCCGGTTGGTACGCCCATGATAAAGTTCGTCTGCTTTCCTCGCCGTCACCATGGCAACGAACGCCGAATGAATGAAAGCACTCACGGTACCGCCACGTGAAGCCAGCAACAGCTGACGCCATTTTACGAACGCCGTCTGCTAGAAGCCGAACGCTGTGTGTCAGATAAACCGCCTTCGCCGGTGCGCCGCTGACAAAGACGACGAAGCTGAGACACGCCGACTGCGGTTGAGCAAGCAACAGCACCGCGAGACGACTGCAACGGGGGCATTTATTGGGATCAAAGGCATTTATTGGGATCAAAACCATTTTTATTTGAATCATAACACGCGATATCCAAGTTGGGGACCACATAGAGAGACACGGGGTGCCGCTCCGTGCGGGAACTATAGGGGGCGCTTTGAAAAACACGCGTAGCGCCGCTAGCGGAAGAGCTGGCGTTTTCACATCCAAAAGGGGTGTCGGCGTTTTCACATCCAAAAGGAGGCTAATCAAAAAAGTAAGCACACCACATAGACTTCCATACTCAAACGCCGATTGTCTAGTGATTCTAAGTTTCATTGTAGTTTTTCTTGGATTTATATCTGTCACTTTTTGTACCATCCGAATCTTTCTTCATGAAGTACAGACTGCGTGCCATACTGATCCGGAAATATCATCGACACGTACGATGGGGACGAAACTTCTTTGGAGGGCATTCCTCCAACGAAATTGACACTGCATACCCGCGAGTGTGGGATGGAATTTCAGTTCGTCCCATCGGCGCTAATATATGTAGGAGTTACTGGTACGAAAACAAACGCAGAGCGCAAAGCGGCAGTGTAGAATATGTCAGGCGTGCCGACCAGTGGCGTCACAAGGGGGAGGGGGGGGGGGGGGCGGACCGCCCCGGGTGCAGCGCTCAGGGGGGTGTCGCGGCGGGCCACGAAAACGGGGGGGGGGGGGGGGGGGGGGGGGGTCGCGGCGGGGCACGCGAGAGCGGTGGGGGGTGTCGCGTCGGGCTACCGCCCCGGGTGCCGTTCACCCTCATGACGCCACTGGTGCCGACACCGTGGCAGACATGATCGAGAGACCAAATTTCTCGCGTCGTACACCATGTCGTTGTCGCTGTCCCGCAAAATATCTGTGAGTTGAAAAACTGTGAAACTTTGTCCCCACGAGATACGACACAGAAATATTAGAGCACTTAACGACGCAGCAGTTGATGCTGTCAACCCAGCGCAACCGCACCGCTCCGACTTCAATGCGTACCAATGTACGCGGCGTGGTTTTGTTTCGCTGGGATTCTCACAGCCGTCCATCGGGAACAGCCGCGCGGCGGCGCGCCGGTCGCGTTGCACGGAGTGTTCAGATTTTGGCGGCCGCGGCGACGAACAACTGAAATTATAAGTGTTTTCGCGCGCCTTCTCTCTCCTCCAAAACATGAACTTTGCAAGGTGACCAGTGAAATGGTGGCTCTCGCGCCGTCCATATGGAAGAGAGTTTTTGACGCGGGCCCAGGTGCCCTCCACCGTATTGGTGTGCGCACCAGTGTTCGCGTCGACAAAGTGCAGTTTGTGGTTGACGGTGAGGTGCGTGAAGTGAGCGTCATCTGCAAGCTTGCAATGCCAGCCCAACAGTCAGTGATGATTCTTGTTCCAGGGCGGACCCACTCGGCTATTAGCTCTTGCAGGGTTTTAGCGTCACAGGTCTCCACGGGGCCAAGAAAGCAGCACCCGCTGCAACGCTCCACACCGCCGAAAACCCACTGGCCAGGCCTTAAATACCCGCGATGGTACTTTCGCCGACCGAACATACTCTTGTCTAGTTCTACAGTCACGCCTTCGCCACCAATCATGTCTGAATGCTTAAAGACGGCATTTACCACAACCTCCCGACAAATGCTCGTCCACTCAGTTATTGTCTTACTTGCGACATCAGTCTCCCGCTGAATGACGGCGCACGGTAGGCTCTGGCACCGGAGGATGATTTTCATGAGTTGGAGAAGCGTCAGGTGCGATCCTTCGAAAAAGGAACCGCTCCGTACCGAGACCTCACCCCGGCACTGAACCTTGACCGGCTTCCTCTTGGACACCTCACGAGTCATCCACACACTGCACCTCCACGAGTAGCCATCCGCAGATCTAGCGCGGACGTGCAGCTTGTCATAGCAGCTTCGCACTCTGGACACGCACGAAATCCCAGGAGCCAGGAGCAGGCCCATGCGCTGAAGCAAATTAATTGTTTCAAGAGGATCTTTCATGGCGTCATGAAGACGGCACAGGTTAAACATCATGGCACTGCGATGCTCGCCTGTGGAAGAATAAAGCGCCGAGGGCCAAACGAGTATAGCTGCGCTCCTTTGCATTTATTTTTTTTTTTTTTTGATCCGCCGTTTTATACCTCGTGACACCATTCTAACAAACTCATTGGTTAGGGGGATCGTTGGCCGAGTGGCCTAGCGCACACCAGCTCGGAGCACGTGGAGCGAAAGCCCGCGCTGCAGAACCCAGGGATCCTGGGTTCAATCCCCATCCCTGCCCCTTTCGATCTGGATGAGCATCGTCCCGGCGTGCGGTCGTGTATCACTACTGCGTGGTGCACGTTAAAGACCCCAGGCTAGCGGTTGTACTGCACTGGCTAAATTGCTCATCTACAGCGAGTGACTCGTCGTAACATTAAAAATGGCTGACCAACGACTCGCTGTAGAAATATCCACACAACCCCAATTATTATTATTCATTGGTTAATCGGTCGGACCACACCATCGCGTGACAAAAAAACGCCAAACGTATGACCACAGACGGCATCGTCACAGAGAAGGGAGCAGTCGAACCCAACAACAAAATGAAGGAACAAAGTGAATAAAAAGTAAAAAAATAAGAAGAGAGCCGTTGGATTTTCGGACTGCGTCTTCTTTGATGAGAGGAGGAGCGGCCGTTCTGGCTGCTCTGGCTGCTCAGAATGTTCCTTTTTCTTTTTTTTTACCCTGTGGGTTCCACGACCCTTGTTTGAAGCTGATTTGTTAATTTAATAACAAACAACGCGTTGGAACGGAGGAGGTAGAGAGTCTTGGCGTCAGAATTCGACGTTGTAGAAAAGAAAAAAAAAAAAAAAACGAATGCACAATAATATACCGTATTGCACGGGCAGGCCTCATGATGCCGCCGACGACCGTAAGGCTATTAATTTTGTTTCTTTAGATTTTTTATCGTGACGACTACTCCACCGTGCCTCGGAGTCTTCAGCGGAGATCCGGCAGTTTTTAATAACTATTATTATTGTCGTTTGAAGGGCACAATTACTACTCTGCTTTGTTCCTGATGTCATAAAAATATGGGCGCCGTATTGTTGGAACACCTTTGGCTTCGTCGCATTTCCATAGGAGCTAAGCCTTCTTCTTTCTTTACTCTTCCCTCAGGTAAGTTCGCTCTTTGCAAATTTTACAAAAAAGGAAAAAAGCACCATCGGGGGCAACGCTGTACAAAGTAGTAGCGCAATAGGTTAAGAAACCAAATTTTGCAGTCGATTTATAGAGCCTGGCCACTCCTTGATACACCCAGTATAATTAGTGACAGGCAAAGCAGAGCAAACGCTGGAGAGGAGGCGACCTCCTCTCCATCGCTCGCTCTGCTAAAGGGGAAAGAAGTGGGAGGAGCTTCCCCTGAACTCTTAACCTGTCACCGACTATAATGGTGCGCAAAACGTGAAAAATATTCAAAAAATGGAGCGTGACAACGTATAAAACATGGTGAGTGTATGCATATGGCACGCTGAGAAACACTAAAGCAGCGCTACGTGTTACACTGGTAACCGGACAAAAGCTCACCGGACAAAAGCTCACCGGACAGAAGCTCGCCGGACAAAAAGCTCACCGGACAGAAGCTCACCGGACAAATGCTCACCCGTATTTTCCCAAAACCCGGACAAAAACTCACCTATTTTTTTTTTTTTTTTTGTTCCTTCCTCGGGCGAAACACGGCTTGGGATAAAGTGCGGACGCGATGGAGATTGCACCATTTTTAAGAGAACTGGCATCCCATCCCGTGCAAAGGTGTCGACAGATAAGCCATAACAGGCAGAGAAGCAACGATCTGGGACCAAAATTCAGGTCACTGAGACTGAGTGGAGCTGATAAGATCAAGCTTGCTTGACTCAAGGTATGCCGGAGCACCCTTGTGCCACGCCCAAGGAATTTCGTGAACCGAAGTTTTTGAACCCGAAGAGTGACCGAAGAAGCGAAATCACCCTATGTCGACCTCGCTTTTTTATTGTGCTTATGTCACGCAAAACGCGCACATAAAGGTTAGGCACAATGTCTCCTCATTACTAATGCATGGGTTTTCTTGGGGTTCGGGTTAATATTTGAAGTGAGTGGCTAGGACAATTGAATTCATTCCGTCATTGAGCGTCGTAAATGTATTTGAAATCAAGGATTATCTCAGGGTGTCGTGGAAAGGAAACTGAAGCAAAACTGTAATATACAAACCATTGAGTTGCGAAGCTTTAAACATATTTTCAAGGAACGGGAGTGTGACCTTTTGGACAGATGACCAATTTAGAAAACTGTGCGTGATTTTGGATAGGCTCGCGTTCCTTCCACCACAGCTTGTGCCCGAAGGACTAACCTACATCAGGGAAACGTCTACCGGTGACATTGGCGACCTGCTGGTCTACTTTGATTGCACGTATGTCAACGGCCCCTTCCGTTATGCTTCTGCTCCTGCGGCGGCACCCAGAGCGAATTCTTCCCTTTGCCTGACTCTGTGCCGACGACGACCGGAGTTTCCCCCGGAACCGTGAAATATGTACGCCGCCACACTTCAAGATAAAGACCGGAAATACACCTGCGAAGGATGGAATACCGGGTTCCAGAAATTTGTCGGCCACGCCCATCCAAGCGTATGAATGCCGATTGAATGCCCACAGGAAAATCAGGCGTTCGTTGCCACGGCATTGACACAAGCCCTCAGAGGTGAACCCCCTGAGAAGCGGGTGCGAAAAACCACTCTGCGCCTGCAGAATTGTGTGAAAAATATTTTCGATAGATTACAGGTACACCCAGATCTACCAAGACTGCTGGAGCTAGTGGGGGACTGCATTCGCTTCTAACCAATCGATAAATAAACTTGTTTCTACTCTAAGCAACAAACCATGCGCCTGTCAGATTGAATTTATCGTTGCATTTCACTGTCGCACCTACGCACTTCAGTTGTCTGCACACGTGTTAAGACCAGCATGAAAGTTTCTCCTGGTGAGCTTTTGTCCGGGTGTGTGAAAAAATGGGTGAGCTTTTGTCCGATGAGCTTTTGTCCGGTGAGCTTCTGTCCAGTGAGCTTTTGTCCGGTGAGCTTTTGTCCAGGATTCGTTAAACTAGACTTGAGCGCATTGAAAGCTACGAGTGCATCGAAAGCTAAAGCTTCTACACGTACCGAACAGGCTCTAATGTTTGTATTTTCATAGTACCTTATTCCCTTAAGGATTGGTGTAAGTAGTCTCCTGATTGCTTACCACATTAGACAAAAGGCTCTAACCCTGGGCTAACGCAAATCGTCGACCTCTCAAAGATAGGTTGGCTAGTTTCCTGCTCACATAAGAAGCACATCACATGCCAACACTCTTCAGAATCCAGCGGAACTGCTGCTTGGACGTCGCCTTACTTCACGCACCGATCGCTTGAAGCCCTCCACTGAGCTAAACGTCCAGAAGGTTGAGTACAGAGAGCTTCCATGTTGTGGTCATCGAAAACGTCAGTTTGCTGTTGGTGAGCGTGTGTATGTCAGGAACCTCGGCCCGGGAAAGCGTTCGCTGAAAGGAGTCATCCTGTCTCGGACAGGACCTCTCTCAAACCGAGTGCGAGTGAAAACGCAAGGTGGCACGTTCAATTGGTGACGACACTTAGACCACCTGAGGCCATGCCAGTCTACCATTTCTGGCATGGACGACATAGATTGGGTGCTTCCCTGTTATGAACCGCCCGGTAGAGTCCCGGAGCTGGCACGTGAACCAGAAACTGTGGACCAAGTGCCCGTTCTGGGAAGTGAGCCAAAAAACAGTAGAACAAACGTGGGTGTCGGTGCTTCTGGCAGGGTTTCCGAAGCACCACCACCTCACCGGCCTGAACGACGGTACCCGGATAAAATATGGGGCACTCCGAACTGGTGCCACGAGTTTATAAAGCAGTTTAAACCAGCGTGGAGGAGTGTTGTATGGGGTGTTAGTGTTACTACCACAGCACCGCGCATGCCTAGTGCGAGAGACAGATGGGACGTGACTACCACGGTGCTGCCTCGCCCACGATGTTCTTCGCCATGTTGTTTTATTAACCTCACTCGTACGTGAGTACCACTTGAAGACATCCTTCCGAAAAACACTACAATGGGGGACTAAACCCAGGCTAACCAGGGTCCCTGCAGGTTCTGCAGCGTGAGCTCCGTACCTTGAACGGAACTCAGGCTCGCGCATTTCTCCACGTGCTCCGAGCTTAGGTGCGCCAACATACTGAGCCACCGATCCCCCACTGCACTTGGTTTAGCTAAAGTCACTGGATCCTGGGAGAGTAGCTCCAAGCTCCCCGTATGGTAGCCATCTTGGTCCATGGAATGAGCAATTTCTCCCGACCTCTTTGTTCTTGGTGAGCAGAAAATATACGTGGTATCCTATGCAACCAAATTAAAATGCGAAAGAGAACAAAGAATATGCGCGCGCGCACACGGACAAACACCGGCAGAGAGAGAGAGTTACACATGTAAGATTTATCTTGCATCGGCGACCATAAGCGTTAGGTCTTACACAAGCCAGCCACTTCTCTTTTGAGTTCATACCGTTACCTTGAGCTCTTTAAAACCAAAACGAAAATCCGTTTCATTTTGCGACTCGCCGACTCCGCGGCCAGTTGATAAGCAGAAATCGTTATTTTAAAGGACACATGCAAAGGAAAAAGCTTTTTTTTTTTTTAAACAGGCTAGATGGAAAAAGAATATTATAAAACGAATTTACAACGAAGAAAGAAAAAAATTTAGAGCTATATTTACGGCGCAAAACGTATTTGTAGTTGGCGCCCGCGAGAGCCGCCGCTGGTCACGTGGTAGGCCAGTGCGCCGCCGCGCTGCGTCGCTGCCGCCGCAAAGTTACGCCGCCGCTGCACGCAGAGCGTTGTGCGAGTGCGACACCGCTTCAACGCGTTTCTCCACGTCGCCGTCGCCGCCGCCGCACAAGTTCATCTGCTTCGGGGCGCCGCCGCCGTCATCTGACCGGCGCACAGGTCTATCACGTCTGCTTGCGCTTTTTCAGGAGTTTCCTTTGGCTCTAAAAGTTACTTATTCATCTTAGTTTCTTGTTATACTTCAAACAAAGAGACCATAGGAAGCTTCCGAAAGAGCGCAAGCACCACGTGATAAATAAGGGCCAGTCACGTGATAAATAAGGGCTACTTTTCCGCGGCGAGCAATGCCGCGGGCGCCAACTACAAATTCGTATAGCGTCGTAAATATAGCTCTAAAATTTTTTCTTCGTTGTAAAATCGTTTTATGACATCCTTTTTCCATCTAAGCTGTTTAAAAAAATGTTTTTTTCCTTTGCATGTATCTTTTAAAGGAGCCATGAAACGCTTTTCCAACTTTTTCCTGTTCAGCTTTCCTCCTCAACTCGTAAATTGCGCATTCTACCGAACAGTTCAAGAAGACGGAATGCCATCGAGAACCAAAATGGCTGCTGGTTTGTCGGCGAGTGGTATTACAAAGGGTGGCATCACCCTAGCACAGCGCACATGAAGGCTCCATAGGAAAGGGAAGAGTCCCTCTTGCTCGGAATATCGTTTGTGTTGCCGGACAAAGCCATTGTCCCCCTAGAAGATTAGCCCGTCGCTCATAATTCAGACAAGAGTTGCTTTCCCCACCCCGTTCACCCCGAAGCTGACAGTGCGGTGGAAGCTATGTGCTCGTTAAGCCAGCCACACTTTTGCCACGTGATGACGCTTTCTCGCGCATAACGACACGCAGAGAATGAGGTCAGGTGATTAAAGGGAGGCGGCTGATTAGTCCGGCAAGCGCGTAGCTTCCACCACAATGTCAGCTTAGGGGTGAAGGGAATAAGTGAGGTCCCGTGCCGTGTGACGTGCGTTTGGGCCCGGTGACGCGCTGCGGGGTCCGCGGATGTATTACAGTGAAAAGGCAGAGAGCTTACGTAGGGAAGGAGGTGCGAAATAGTCCGCTGTGTTTTCATAATTTTCGTACCGAAAGTCAGGCTTTTGACTTTCTACCTTTTTTCTTTTGGCGCACTTTACGATGTGCTATTAGTAAAACCCGAATATAAATTGATTTACTCCAGCCCAAAATTCGTTTCATGGTCGCTTTAAGTTAAAATGATATAAACATTATAACGCTAATTTAAATAAAAAACCAAATTTAAACCTAAATAATTTACTGGATGCGTTTTCTGTGCATAATTGCCTACCACTTTACCGTGCAGTTCGGTCAAACCAGTCACGCACAAAAAAAAAAAGCGCATAATCATGCCGCATTCACCGATTGGTACAACCGGCTACAGCAAACGCGACGAGCGCCATGACGGTACACTTTTAGCGCTATCGCTTAATTGGCTCGATCGGGTCTTAGCGTTGGTCTGGTTTAATGAGAAACGGAGTATGGATGAATTACACCAGATGTGCCGAACCACAGGAGAGAGTCAGGGCCGGTTTCGCCGTGAGAACCTGGACTCTTGGAGGCTGGTGATATAAGGACCACAGCTAAATGGAGCCATTTCTTTGTGAGCGTGTAATCCTACGCCCTTCTAGCGGGCTTCGAGGATCGTTCGGCGTTGGCCTGAGATGGGCGAAGCTAGGAGTTGTGGATGTCCCCGAAGCCAGGGAGGGACGTCGTGCGAACTGAGAATACTTCTTCTCAGCAACGTTTGCGTCCGGAGGTATGTCCCCCGCCCGCGCAGTGTCGGGCAAAAAGTGGATGGCCAGAGCGGTCAGCGCACCGAACAAGCTGAGCAGGCCCCAGAAGTGCTCCACGCGCGTCAGTATACCTAGTTCTCGAAGCAGGATAGAAGCGATGGCGCCGAGTCTGCCGAAGAAGTAGACCGCGCACAAGCCCATACTGCGTACCACCGTGGGAAAGAGCTCTACGCTGTAGGCGTAGAGGGCTATGACGGTCATATCGAGGACAATATCCGCGCCCGTGTCCACTGGGAGCGCCAGAAACAAGACCTGCTGGAAATCGGCCATCGCTGCCTTCGTCCCCACGAGCGCAGATAAACCAAGCAGCAGCGCCAGCAAGGTGACCCTCTGGCCACGCCTGGTCATGGACAGGTACACCAAGATGGCACCGATGACCTGGGAGACCGATGCAGCGGTGACCAGCCAGATGTTGCTTAGATGGTGGATGCCCCTGGGGCCGTAGAAGGCGAGCATGACGACGAACCAGCACCAAAAGACGATGACGATGCGGCTTCCGAGAACGCTCGTGCACAGCATTTCTGCCACGCTGTAACCTCTGACCCGGGTCCCGACTCCGAGTTTGTAAAGGCGCCACTGCTGTTGGGCGTGGTGGATGCTGAGTCCGTTCATCTGGGCCACCCACATAATGAGGCGCTCCGCGTCTATGAATTCTAACGTGGCCAATAGCCAGCGCGGCGACTCGACCGTCAGGAGAAAGGTGGACAGGAGCAGGGACGTAGGCAGCATCACGACAAGTTGCGACAGAACCCAGTCGTGGACGAAGTAACCTACGATTTTGAGATAGAGCTGGGCCGCGATAGTGGCCGTGGCGATGGCGATCACGCCGTCGAGACACTGGCGCGCCGGCGTCGACAGCTCGATAAGGAGCACGAAGCTAGTGATCTGGATCGTGCTCACCGACGCAGACACCCAGAAACGCAGCGCCACGAAGTACGTGAAGGAACTCACGAAACAGATGGCCGTCCCGGATATTAGCAAGGACAAGACAGACAGGTAGATGACCGGTCTGCGGCCCATCTTGTCCGACAGTTGGCCCACGATGGGCACAGCCGCCGCAGCGCCGCCCATGTAGACAACCGACGCGACCGCAACGAGCCACTGCTGCTCGCAGACGAGGTTCCAGTAGGTGACGATGGAACGGCCCTCCAGATCGTAATCCCATTCCTCACAGGGCACCTGCGTCCGGTTCACTGCGTCTATCGGTAGCGGCGGTTCGTAGCGAACGCAGGTGTGCCAGTCGCCGCTGGCGTCGCGAGGTACGGCGATCTGGCGCCATTCTTCCGATGTCATGTTGGCGTACTCCAGAGGCTGCTTGCACCAGTGGTTCACAGGGCGGGCCACGAGGCTGAGGAGCAGGTTGTGGCTCAAGAACACAAATGCGGAAAGCGTGGCGACGAACAGGGCCATCCGCTGGATGCGACCGTGGCCGTAGACGATTGTCAGGTCGTTGGCTGGTCCGTGGAACATCTTGTTCGCGTTCCTGGCGGTGCTCGTGGAGGCGCGATCTTCTGCCGCTTCGTGTTTCTCGGAGTCGGGACGTCCGATGATCAGGCCGGGGGCGTAAGAACTGGCGGCGGGCTTGCCGGCGGATGCCATGTCCTTGTTGGCTTCTGGGACCTTGTCATCGTCGATCCCTCGCGCGTCTTGACGAAGCTCCTTGGTGTCCGAAATGGCTGGAGCGCTGGCCGAAGGTTTCCGGCTCTTTTGCCGCTTTTTCTCGATCGAGCTCATTTTCGGAATCAGCGCAGGTAGACAGGAGCGGCTGTTTGAGGAGGCTGTGCTGACGCTGCTGACGAGTCGTCGTCGCCAAGCTTGTCTTGGGATCACGCGCAACCGTTCTTCTTGCTCTCTCGCGCTTCCCGAACGCGCTTCGGAATTTCTGATGATGCTCAGCTTTCCGTTGAACTTTGTATCATCAACACAAAGTTAATACCTCAAATTAACAACTTGAAATATTTGGGTGTGATTCATGACGAAAAGTTAACCCGGAAAATACATATTGACCAAACTGTTATCCTTAGAGTAAAAGCCCTAGGACGATTAACTCAAAGGGCGAGCATACGCTCGGGGTTGCGCTGGTCGGCCTTCCTCGTTTTGTACAATAGTGCGCACCATACATTAATTTGTATCTATAGCGTTTGGAAGCCAACCGGCATGGGGAATAAAACTCCTGAAAAAAAGTACTTCGCTTGTGCTTGGGCCTCCCACAGTACACAATGAACAGTTTTCTTTACCTAGAATATCGTGTTCCATTGACCCATATAACTAGGGATGTCGCAAACCACCCTAGGTTCAAACTTGAAAGGTTTCGATATTTTCGAACTTAACTGAGGTTCGAATTCGAAAGATTCGATATTTTCGACCCGTACCGAAGTTCGAATTCGAAAAGTTCGCCAATTTTTAACACTGTGGAGTTTCGAATTTCAAAATTTCGAAGCTTTGACGGTTTGTAGAAGTTCGGGTTCGAATATTTCAAATATGTTTTACTTGAGGTACGAAAAATTCGAAGATCTCGAATTTATTTGAATCTGAAGGTCGAAAAATTGTGAAGTTCCGAATTTTTATAAACATAAAGTTCGAAAAATTTGAAGATATGGGAATTCTTTCTTCATAAAGTTGGAAGAGTTCGAAGGTTTCGTTTCTCTTTCGAGGCAAAATTCGAAAAAAACTTCGAAAATTTCGAATTTCTTTCAAGTCCAAGTTCGCAAAGTTCGAAGTCCGGTTTTCATGTTCCTCTACAGTTTCAGTTTTAAATAACGTTTTCACGTCTCACTGGTTTTCACGAAATCAGGTTAAGGAAAGTTCGGGTGTAATATTTAGACTGCGCGAAGTTGGTCAGGCAATTAAATGAGACGACGAGTGCCCCGCATGTGCTGGAATATTTGCCAGTGCAGAGTGACGTGTGACCATAGATCAGTAATTGTGACCGCCAGCCCGGGGGGGGGGGGGGGGGGGTCTTTAACGTGCACCACGCAGTACTGATCACACGAACGCACTGTTTTACGATACTCATCCAGTTCGAAACGGCCAGGGGCGGGTAGGTGGTCGAGGCTCAGAAAAAAACTTAAAGCGATATGGCAAACTGCCTTTCCACCTCCTTGCACGCTGGTAGTAATCCGATCGAACGCCGCCTGAGTGATGCTGTCATATAGTAAGTTGAGTTTGTAATTGCTATTTTTCGGGACGGAGGAAACGCCGAGCAAAAAGCACAGAAGCCGACACAACTCTAGGTCGAGCAGCGTTCTACCATACCGGTGGCGTCAAGCCACTGGTATGGTAGAACCATACCAGTGCCCCTCCCTCCCCCCCTCCCCCTTTTGTCGTTCCTTCACAAACCAAACTGTTTTGACGCCACTGTACCATAGTGAACTTGCAGCTTCGCGGTGTCCGGAAGTGCCACTGACAAGTCAGGCAGAGGCAATGCATAAAAATACTTTTTAACCAAACTTTGTTTTGTCACTGTTTGCTCGCATTTTCTTATACGATAATATAAAATAAATAGAGTTGTCTTTCACTCTCAAATTTTGCCAGACACCTCATTAGCATACAACATAATAAATAATACATTAACGGAGTTGCTTATTATTTTAAAATGCTGGCAAACACGGGTTATGAAATTTGGTCTTGGAAGATAGATCATACAAGGTACGAGTTAGGTGGTTGGTTGGAATTTATAAGCAAGCGCGTACCGATGCAGGGTCTGTACGGAGTGCACCAGGCGCCCTGTACGCTTTGCAACTAATCCATCGAAACGAGCGGTCCTTCTCTCCTCTTTTGTAACTCACACCTATCTGCGGCACGCGGACAAGTGCGAAATGCACCTTGCGCCGTAAATATTCGCGAATAAGATTTTTTGTTTTGTGGACAATGCATCTTTTGACCTGCTCTTT
Source organism: Ixodes persulcatus (assembly GCA_013358835.2). Classification (NCBI taxonomy): domain Eukaryota; kingdom Metazoa; phylum Arthropoda; class Arachnida; order Ixodida; family Ixodidae; genus Ixodes; species Ixodes persulcatus. The sequence continues at coordinate 16,565 of JABSTQ010004151.1, forward strand.
TTTCTATCCATGCTATTGGTCAAATATTGTTTTTTTTTTTTTTTCTGAAGTGTCCATTTAACATTTCATATAGGGCCACAGGAGACTCGTTAGATTCAGCTACTATAGGTATGCTGAAGTTCGTGCCGTGTGTCGCAAAACACTAAACTGCATTTTTACATCTTCTAATATAAAAATATTTCATTGCAATTATAAACCAACTGGGGATTTTTAGGCCATTTACCTCACAGGAGTGTCATTCGCTGTCAAACTGCCTCGTATAATATTTTGTATTCTCTTGAGGGCAATGATATGTACAGAGCGCGACACTGTTAGCGCGAACAGGCGATCGCCGGTTTTTCCGGTTTTTCTCTTTGAAACCAAGGGATGTCATCCAAGTTATTAGTGCTACGGAAAGAACTCATTTAGTTCTATAATGTAAGCGATAAAATTTCGTGCTCGCTAATGCTATCAAGAAGTAAAATGCGAAAATCCGCCGATGTTGTGTTCGCGCTAACAGTGTCGCGATGTGTACGTACTGTTTGTGGTGTTAATTTAGATGCGATACCTCAAAAAAGTTAGACGAAAAAAAAATGACCAAGTTTAGGGCATAATTGCCCGTAGATTCATGTTTGGACATTTCTTTGAAACTCATCGTGTAAAACAATAATTATATCTTAAGACGACACCTACTTAAAAAGTTTAACATCTCTACCATGACTAGCTTCGGCTATTGGCGACGTGAGCGATCGAAAGCGTCGCTGTGGTCGGCCCACCACAATTAGCCGAATGCTGACTATGAACAAAATGTAAGGGCGCAAACGAGCTGGTGTACATTGCACATGGTTGAAAAAACCCCGAGACTGCGGGTGTCGTGTCGTTTACCCGCAGTCTCGGGGTTTTTTCAACCATGTGCTGACTATGACGTCAGCAAAGGATGTCTCATCGACGGAAATAAGAGGAATGTAAGAACTTCAATTTTGATGGTGTTGGCAGTGTTGCTTTGAGAGCGCTATGATTTCAGGCTTCCACCATGCCCATTACAAGCACCATCGAACTTGTTGTTCACAAGGTAATGACGTCACGAAAGGTAACCGAACGAGGGCGCCACCGAAATATCTCGCCGCTAATAGCGCGCTTCAAATACGGCACAAACGACAATCGTCCAAAACCCGTCGTCCTTCATCGCTCCTTCGAGAATTTATTTCTTTAAATATAAGTATGTCAGAACATTGAAATAAACGACATTGTCTTTCGTAAGGAATGCGGCGCCGCATGTTAAAATTCGTAAAAAAAAAAACAAAAACGAATGTACCTCACTCCCTGAATCCAAAAGAAACCGCCCGCCAATCTCTCGAAGCTCGTCGAACTTTTTACTTTTCGACATTCGAAAGTTCGGACATGTTCGAATTTCCTAGATAAATAAGTTTGAAAGTCCGAAAATTATCGAATTTCTTAGAGTAATAAGTTCAAAAGTTCGAAAGCGTCGAACCTTTTAGTGCAAGAAATCGAAAGTTCGAAAATCATCGAATTGTTTTGTCTATGAAGGTCGAAAGTTCGGCAAGCATCGAATTTTGCAGCGTAATAAGTCCGAAAGTTCGAAAAGGATCGTATTTTTAGCGTAATAAGTTCAAAGGTTCGAAAACCATTGGATTTCTGAACGTGCGAAGTTTCGAAAAGCGTCGAACTTCTTAGTTTAACAAGATCAAAAATTCGACTTCCGTAGAATTTTTTAATATAGAAAGTTCGAAAATTCGAAAACTTTCGAACCGCTTCATTCGATCATCGAAACTTCGGTTCGGAAAAGTTCACGGTGTCCCTACTTACAACCCGATTTCAAATGTTAACAGTTCAGACGTACTTACATATTTTTGACATTGGCTTTTTAACCCCGGAGACTAAACGACGACTTCTTCTGACTCAAAGTTCGTCATCTCAGAGGGCCCCACTTTCACAAGTCAAATATGTGCAATCATTAGTTCACCCTTCAAGCGCCGTTCACACATATGCAACCGAGTACGACCGAGAGAGACCAGACCGGTTTTTAAGCCCCTTGCGACGTCTTAGGACCCAATGCGCTGCAGCGGAGCTGGTCCTAAGAAGTCGCAAGAGGCTTAAAAACCGGTCTGGTCTCTCTCGGTTGTACTCGGTTGTAAATGTGTGAACGGCGCTTTACAGTTATCTCTTCAAAACTTGACCATATAGATACGCCGCAACAACAGGAAGTAAGGATTGTCGCAGGCTACATATTTGACAGTTCTTGGGGCACCTTCCACTTTCTGTGATTGTAGGGACGTTGAAGGATTACATTCAGTCTTTAAAGTTCCTCTTTTAACTGCACACCGAGAGCAGTGGCGAATGAGAGATCAGGCGTTGGCATCTACAGCCCAAGCCTGGGTGATGGCTTTCCTGTACGCTCACCCGAGTATACTTCGGTGTATGAAACGGAATTTCACGCCAATGTCTTGGCACTGAGAAAAGTACCATTAAATATTTCGAATGTCCTTATGGTCAGATCTATCTTAAGTACTTTTGTGCTCTTGAACCGACACATATTACAGCATTTAACTTGGGTACCTAGCCATTTCGGTATTCCTGAAAATGAAGCCGCCGACTCCCTGGCGTGATATTCATTGGCATGTCATATTATCGAGACTGTCCACTCACTTCACTTTGTGCTTAAAGCGCGGTTCG
>JABSTQ010004152.1:0-16635 GCA_013358835.2 Ixodes persulcatus
GGATCCCTTGATTGGTGTTTTAATAGGGAAATCGGCCGCGCATCGTTGCGATTTCAAAATCTCTAGGATGCTTAGAGCCCGCAGAGTGAGTTATCGCCCTAATGAGGCGATCTCAGAAACCTCTTCAGGGCAGACGGCGGAAAAAACCTCACCGCAAAAAAGCTCACCGGCGATAGGCTCACCGAAGAAAAACTCACCGCAAAACAGGCGGATGCGGGGAAAAGCTCACCAGCCCTTTGACAAATCCGGAGAAAAGCTCACCAACAAATTTCTTAGCTGGGTGTAATAATTTGGTGAAAGCTCATTCGTCTACGAACAAATGATAGAAATACAGTCCGTCAAATTGAAAAATAAGCTGCTTGTTTGAGCTATTTTTATCAGCAGAACTATTTCTTGTAAACCTATTTTTGACCAACAAAATGATTAAGCGTTGCCGCACAATCTACATGTTGGCCTACTCATGTATCTTTTCAGCTAACAGTGTCATTCAGGGTTCAGGCTGTTCATGTCCTCTCATGACTTTCGTGAATTGTCTTCTGATCAAAGACTCATGGAATTCGCGTCTGTGCTCGGAATAACTTGGACAGAAAAATAATTTTTTTATTTATTTTTGTCCCGCACACTGGAACGCAACGCAGAGGACATATAAAGCGTATATGGTCTTCAACTGGTAAAGGAAAAACACTAAAATAAGTGCTCATGTTCAGTTGCCTTTTCCTGTTTAACGAGTGGAATATTTTTCTTGTTGCACGGCAAAACAGTAGATTCTGATTACATGCTATATAAAGCTGCAGATGCTCCTACTAGACGTCGTCTACTCTATCTTGGCGCTCATGGGTCGCTCTGGCCAACATGCGCAAAGTGAAAGGTTTTTAGCTTTGGATTCACTGCAAAGCTACTGCTGCTCTAAAACTATAAAAACCAACATCTCCTAAGTTGATGGCACACACATGAATGTTACGGAAAGATGAAATTCATGGTGAGCTTTTCTCCGGGTTGGTCAAACGTGTGGTAAGCTTTTCTCTGATCTGTCTGATTGGCGGTGAGCTTTTCTCCTGAATTCCCTCATGGCACCTTTAAGGAACAAACAACCGGCTTAGAGATATTCAACGGCAAATTTGGCCTTTCTTCTTTAAAATATAGAAGAAAAAAAATACATTGATCCTTGGTTTTTGGGGAACATATTTCGGTGGGAAAGCTTGCCAGCGGCAAGCAACAAGAAAATCTGACCTCGTTACATGTTGACCGGTTTCTCACCGAAATGCCTAAAATATTGTTTATTTGTGTTTAAAAAGTGGACGTAACTTGCGCATAATAAGACACAAAAAACAAAAATATTGTGCATTTTTTTTGTTTTTTCTTGTCTAATTACGAAAAAGTAAAAGTGTACACAACCTAATTAAATGCTGCTCTCTTAGGAAATGTTAAAAGTCAATGGGACCCCCACAATACAGATGAATAAATAATCATAACTTGATTATAAAAAAAAAAGCCTCACATTTTATTTTCGGAGCCATTCACAGTAGACAAAAATCTTAATATGTTAAGAAGTCTCTCTGCGAAATATAAAGGCGTCATGACGCAGTCAACAAATGTTCGCAATTGACAAATGTTAACGTAAATTCACTTCTATTATACACTTTCCACAACCGTGAATGAGTGAGGTAATAATTAGGGTGGGGCGTCGATTAAAAATCTTTACCGAATTAATGGCCAGCTTTTAATCTCTGAAATAATCGATTAATCGAAACTATCAATCATCCTTCGACGACTTCGTTTACTATGGTATACACGACGCGAGGTTCATTTCTTACTTATGATATATAGTTGGTTGTGCAGTTGGCAGCTCGATCTGAAGAGGTATTCCTCAACTGTTGCTCCTCCTTCGAAAAAAGAAGTTTGTTCACATTCTCTGGCATACAGGGAGTTCCTATTGACCATCGTTATAGTGGTAGCAAGACAAAGTAAAATGAAAACGTTTAAATTGGTCTTTTCTCGTATAACAATTCAAAGAACGACTAGTCGTTCAGAAAATTGATTGCGCTATTAATCGGAAGGTAAATCGATCAATCGCCCAGCACTAGTAATATTTACCTCACTTATCCACGCAAAAATATACCTGCACAGGCTTATATTACGCGCAAATCTGTCCAAAGCAAAACCCCCCCAAAAATGACAATAAATACCACGGTAGCCAGCTGTTTTAATAGGTAGAGTTCAATGTAACCGGGCCGACATAACGGTGTTCGGGAAAAGGGTTCTGTTCAAACGGCGTTGAATAATATTTCTAACCATTTCGACAGTAATTTAAAAAAAAAAGAGATTCAAGTTTAATGCTTTCAGATATAAGAGTCCTAACTGAGGTTAGAACTGTAACTATTTATAAAGTGCGGGTGTGTACAGCTAGATAATGAGACTACTTGTGTATCCGCTGCGAAGGGACAATTTAACAAGCACCAAACATTTTATCAAGGAGCGAAAGAACTTTTGTGGCTCCAAGTTGAACTGGAGACAGCCAGCTAAGTTAAAAAACGGACCCACCGACGGCTCGTTTACTAGGGTAAATCCTGGGATAATCTTTTCGCCCGAAGCCTACCGCACCTCAAGGGCACAACGCCTCCCGGCCTCCGAATTAGAGGAGGAGAAGGTGGAAGGGAACTTCTCAACGGGGATGGACCCTGCTTTACCTTCTTTAGCGTACTGCTTCAGCTTTATTGCAGCATTATGCGCCATCTATGTGCGGTTTAGGGAACTAAACTGAATGTCCCGCAATCTTGGACTTGTAATCCGTTACTTTCGTGGCGTTACTTTCAACATTACTGTCCTCAAGTAAGAAAGAAAGGGAAGAGGGTTATTCAAGTTCTTATTGTTGCAACCTGTTCCATTTAATGACCTTGAGTATTTTGAGCAACAGCTGGCTCTCGAAAGTCTCTTCAGACATTTTGCGTTATTTCTTACTCAATACGTTGACTGCTACGCTGAACACCCTCTGAACTGAGGCACTGGATGGAAGTGCCATATTGTTCCTCACGAATGCGTCATGCTCTGCATTGAGCTTCTTTAGCGAAGCAATAGAAGTACTATTTACCTCGAAGATAGAGCAAAGCTTCGTCGTTGCAGCCGTTGCCTGATATTCGAGTTTTAGTAGATCGTTCCGATACCTCCGACGCCCCGATAACGATACGATGCATGCGCAAAACCGGCATCGGGGTATCGGGTGTCGTTATCGGAGTCATCGGACCGACCTACTAAAATTTTTCATTGTCCAAATCCCGAAGCTGTGGAAGTCATCATACATCTAGCCAAAACTAGAATAAGAATTGATTTATGTCCATCTCACTATACCGACATATATTGCCAGACAATAGAAAAACATAGCTATAACAGTAAGGTGATAATTAAATAATAATTAAGGTTTGGCTCGATATTCTTCTTTCTTTGGTTCTGAACAGGTCGAGCCTCGGTTGAGACGTTGGTGAATAAAAAAAAAGTTTCCAGTATATAAATATAAGTATTAAAAAAAGGACACTCATAAAAACAATTAATTAAAACGTCGATTAAAACAAGGAAATATAAATGCAGGTTTGCCGTGTGTACCTTTCGTGGTGCCGTTCAAAAACGCACGGAGCACGAGCCGACTGCAGTTTACTCAGGTGTTCTCCAGATAGACGTCCGCTGATGCCACGGGAAGCGAAGGGCAGAGAACTAAGCGACGCTATGGCCCCACACATGCGTTTCGCTCTCTCCTCAAGCCCAGAATATCAAGTCTACCTCGCCACCCATTATGTTTTATTTGTAAAAATATCTGCTTGAGATAAGATGCGTCCTGCTGAGGTAAAAACAGGAAGAAGAAACGAAGATTATGACCATTTTCCAAGTGCTCGCAAAAAGCTGACTCACAAAAAGGGTGAGCTGGAATTCACAAATAAAGTAGGCCAACCCTCGAAGTTGGACTACAAAGAGGTAAGTAACTTTTTAAACAGGGTCAAATAATGTGAAAGATGCATAAAAAATACATCCTGTTTCCTAAGAGAAGATAAGTGTGCAGCAACGAACGAGGATGCTTGTGGCAATAACACCTTCACATATTATCACATCTCTTTTAGTGGATTTTAGGGTAGACGGAGCGTTGTCTTGTATTGTGACAATATGAAAATGGTCGTAGTCACTATAACCGAGAAGGACATTGTTAATTCTTGTATGTGCACTTAACGCCTCGAGCTTCTCGAAGAGGCACACAATCACTTGGTGTCCTCCTCTCCCCGTCTTCGATCGCAAAGAAAAAACAAAGGGAATAAAAAAGCGGATATAACTTGCCCCCCCCCCCCTTTTTTTTCTGTAGAAATGCTTATTTTGATTTTTTGACATTGTTGTTAGGGTCTAAAAAAAAGATTCAGGGGTTGGTGTTGCAAAAAAAGGCTTTGTGGAACTGAAGAGTGCCAAGCCTCCCTTTGCGCTGGTCAATTCGCGTGACTGTGTCACTGCGCTGGACTTTTCCAACATAGAAATAACCATTCCTTTTGAAGGAGGGGGGGGGGGGTTGGTCCTGAAAAAAAATGTAACGGATTACAAGGAATCCGTTACGTAAAAAATGTAAGGGAATTACTTTAAAATTACTCTAGAAAATAAGTAATTATTCCGTTACTAAATTACTGATAAATGTAAGGGATTACAAGTAATTTCGTTACTTGTAACGGATTACGTACAAGTCTGGCTGCAGGTACTTAACAAGACGGACGCCTCAGTGAACAATAAATATAGCATTTTACTGCGATGTTTATTGTCCACTGAGAAGTTTGTTTTGTTAAATCACTGCAGCTAGCAGTTCAACAGGCTCTGACCATTGTTGCAAGGTGCGGACAACACGCCAGCTAATTTTTAATGTAGGAATGATTCTCGTCGTCACGCATGATGTGCAGCTCAGTGATTTAGAGTTACAGCTTTCTGCCGCCGCAAGTTAAAGACAACACGCAAACTTATTTTTGATGCGGGAACCATTCAAATTCAATATCTAGTGCCCAGGCAGTGTGATTTGGCTGTGGGCCCAAGTTGCTTTCAGGAGTTAACACCAGCTGCGCATCCCAAAGATTCACAGGTGCTTAAACACTGTGTTAGAAATTTCAGGAAAGGGCACACAAGATACACTATGAAGTACATGTTCATACCTTTATTTTTTAAGAAATATTTAGTGGGCCATGTTCAGCTTTCATGTGGAAGGCAATCTCTAATTTCCAGAGCAATCAAGTCCATATGAAGAATTACAGAACCTGGAAAACAAAACACAAAAATGTGGAATGTGGTTGGGTTATGAACAGAAAGTGATGAAAGAATAAATCTCCCAATTTCTGCAAATTATGAGTTACATGTAAGCGCACTGAAGGAGCCTCAGCTTAACTCTGGTGGGCACTAAACAGTGAAACCAACTTGTGACTTATGATACGAAACCATTTTAATAAGAAAAGTTCGAAAAATGCCTTTCAAGACAGAATTGCCGCGTCCAATGAGTTACTTCAAGCCTGTTGTCACGAGTTAATTTCAGTGGTTACTGCTATGTGCCTCCCAGAGATAATTAAACACCGTGTTAGTAGGGTTTTGCAAATATTCGGAGTCTTGAACAGTAGTTTCGAAGAATACACTATTCTATATTCGCTTTGAGAAGAACTGCACTATTCGTGTTTTTCTAAGTGTTGGTTGCGGCGAGCTAGTCCCGTTGAGTGCGCTTCTTACCGAGCACCGTCGCACGGCGGAGAAGCAATACCCGCCGAAGCGTGCTCCGCGGGTGTTGCTTCTCGGCATTATATATCTGCTGGGTAAGAAGCACACTCAACAGAGTAACCCGCCGCGATAAACACTTGGGAAAGTAGAAATATCGGAATTGCGTGCCTGGAAGAAAAGCATACATTGAAAGCGGGATGGTGCACGCGTGCCGGCTGTATTTGAAAATAAATGGAAACATTGTGAATGTGTATATCTACATTGTAGTAAACGTTTCGAAATTAAACTGACTGTTATGCAAGAGCATACTATGTTATGCAGAGATTTTGATGTCCAGCGGGGTGCTAACGACACGTTTAACGCCGATTCTTCTACATTTTCTAGCACCCGGGAGGAACGCTGCATGAATACCGCAGGACGACGCAGGCATTACGTGGCATCAAAATCGCTGAGGCTACAGGCATTCCGTGGCATCGAAAGCTTGCCAAGTTGCTCGTCACCGGTGACAAGAAAGACCGAGGCAAGGCGACACCCGCTTCCGCGCTCCTCATCGATATAAGTTATCGACCTTCAAGGGGCTACGGAAGTCTGTTCGTCGCACGGTGAAGCTATTATCGCACTATCGGACAGTCCGTCGTCGATAAGTTGCTAGGTGCCTGATTGGAGCATGTGACGGTTCTTTTGTTGCTGTGTTTTCCGGACTGGTCTTCAAAAGCCAGCGGCAGACGACGGTGTGGCGCAGTCCAGCGGGGTGCTAACGACACGTTTAACGCCGATTCTTCTACATTTTCTAGCACCCGGGAGGAACGCTGCATGAATACCGCAGGACGACGCAGGCATTACGTGGCATCAAAATCGCTGAGGCTACAGGCATTCCGTGGCATCGAAAGCTTGCCAAGTTGCTCGTCACCGGTGACAAGAAAGACCGAGGCAAGGCGACACCCGCTTTCGCGCTCCTCATCGATATAAGTTATCGACCTTCAAGGGGCTACGGAAGTCTGTTCGTCGCACGGTGAAGCTATTATCGCACTATCGGACAGTCCGTCGTCGATAAGTTGCTAGGTGCCTGATTGGAGCATGTGACGGTTCTTTTGTTGCTGTGTTTTCCGGACTGGTCTTCAAAAGCCAGCGGCAGACGACGGTGTGGCGCAGTCCAGCGGGGTGCTAACGACACGTTTAACGCCGATTCTTCTACATTTTCTAGGTAAGAATTTGCTTCATTTGTTTCGTTTTCATTTGTTTCACGCCTCGCTGGACTGCCTCATTACCCAAAATGTCGACTGTTCATTGCGTTGCCTGTTTGAAGTCGATTCCAGATGATAGCCAGAGTTTGAAGTGTGCTGAGTGCGGGAAGAGTTACCATGTGGGGAAATGCGCGGGGGTAACAAAGACTGTACTTAAAACATGGTCTAGCGAAGAACTGAGCATCTGGCTATGCGTAACTTGCAAATCCCGCAAATGTCATCAGGCAGCACCTTCGGCAACGTACTCTCAGGATACTGGTCAACGTAGCACAAGCGAAAGCTCGGGAGAACCAAATGTAGCACTTTTGATGAAGCATATTCTGGACATGAGTACCAAACTGCAACAAGTACTAGATCGAATGAATAATTTCGAGAAGTCAATGGAGGAGCAGTCAGGAAGACATGACGCAATAATGGTGAAGTTGACCAACCAAGAAAAAACAGTAGAAGGAATAGAACATTCGTTAGAAATAATGGGCAAGGACTATCATGAACTTCTGGAGAAGGTTAGCATGCAGGAAATGGAGTTAAAAGAGTTAAAGAAAAAATCCACAGAACTTGAAAGACTAGTCACAAAAAAAGACACAGAGATCAAGGAGCTCAAAACCGCAATCGACGCTGTTGAACAATACTCCAGAAGAAATAATGTGGAAATTCATGGTATTACTAAAAAAGATAACGAAAATCTTTTGGAAGTTATCCAACACTTATCTGGTAAACTGCAGCTGCCGTGTCCGGCACCGGAAAGCATAGAAGCGGTCCACAGATTGGGTCAAAAAGAAGGTAAAACAGCACCAATCATTGTTCGTTTCAAAGACAAGGCGGTTAGGGATCTCTGGATCTCGAAAAGAAGAGTGCTTAAAAATGAACAGGTGTTCATTAATGAAAATTTGACCAAGTTTCTTAGACAACTTTTGTGGAAAACTAAGCAATGTGCAAAAGAGAAGGAATACAAGTTTGTATGGGTTAGTAATGGAAAAATATTTGTCCGGGAAAAAGAAGGCTCGGCTGTGATCCGTGTGGAAAATGAAGCTGACTTGTCTAAACTACGTTAAACATGGCGAATTCATATTTATCATTTAATGACTGGGACCTTAGTATCCAGAGCAGGTTGGCAGATATAGACGGTGGAAGGATGGAACTTAACCTGTTGCACATAAATGTTAGAAGTGTACAAAAGCACTGGGATCAATTAAATGTTTATTTACAAAATAGACTAGCATGCTTGGATATATTAATTTTAACAGAAGTAAATATTGACTCAACGATGGTAAGTTCTTTCAATTTGACCGGGTTTCAATTGTTTTCGGATTGCAGGGAAGGAAGAAGAGGTGGTGGTATATTAGTATTTATAAAACATTCCTGGATATCCGATCAATTGGCAGTTTCTTGTAAACACGCGGAGGTTTTGGTACTTTGTGTGTCAAATCGGGAGTTATCTTTTGTAATCTGTGCAGTATATAGACCGCCCAGTGCAAACATACCTTGCTTTCTCGATGAATTAACTGAAATATTTAAACATTTTAATAACAACAAATACTTGGTTGTTGCTGGCGATCTGAACATAGATGTAATGAATGCTGCCAAGCATGGCGTGTCTGATTATCTGAATTTACTAGCAGGTTTTGGATTAGAAAATATAATTACAGATTATACTAGGGAAGAATACTTGGGATCCCGCATAACAAAGTCATGTATTGACCATATCATTGTTAGAGGAGGCGATCTTAAAACGTTTTCTGGTGTAATTAGACAAAAAGTTGCTGACCATTATTTTATAGCTCTGGCGATAATAGGGGTGAGTCCTGAAAAAAACCAATCGTGTAGTATACAGGCGTATTCTTGATAATAATAAGATTGACAAGATGATACGAGAATATAACTGGGCCTCCCTACTTGCTTTTGATCACATTACTACTTACCAGATGCTTGGGAATAATTTGAGGTCGATATACGAAAAGTGTTGGAAAACTGTAAAAATAAGACAAAGAAATCCGCAAAATGCCTGGATAAACGACGAAATATTGACACTATGCCGTGAAAAAGATAGATTATGGAACATTTGTAAAGCAAGACCAAATGATCCTATAATTAAAGGAGAGTTTAAAAAACTACGTAATCGGGTAACTGCCAAAATAAGACTGGCAAAAAAGTATTATCATACATCTAAATTTCAACAATGCGAGGGAAATCCGAAGAAAACTTGGGATTGGATAAAGGAAATTACGGGAACTAAAGGGAAACAAAATATAGATGAAACAATTCAAAAAGCTTTTGGTAGTAACAATGTCAGTTCTTTATGCAACCAATTTAACGACTCTTTTGTTCAAAGGATTGTGGATCTGAGAAAAGTACTAAAAAATCAAGACGAAGAATTAAATAGCTACGAGAATAGCGTGCACTCAGCTTATTTGCCTCAGATTACAGAGGTAGATCTTAGATGCATAATAAACAACATGAAAGTGTCAAAACCTGCGGGGAATGACTCCATTCGATTAAGGGACATTCAGAAAAATTTTGATGTATTAAAAGACGTTATAATAAAAATAGTAAACGAATCACTCTCATCAGGGAAAGTTCCTATTGAATTAAAAACAGCTGTTGTGAGACCATTATATAAAAATGGCAGTAAAAAAGAAATTATGAATTATAGACCCATTTCAATACTGCCAATTATAGCGCAAATTATGGAAAAATTTGTTTTTAACACAATGACATCGTATTGCGAGAAGTTCTGTTTAATAAATGAGTCTCAGTATGGATTCCGTAAAAATAGAAGCACTGAACTTTTGCTGGAAGATCTTTTAGATTTTGTAAACTACAGTCTTGATAGAAATCAATTTGTTTTAGCCCTATTTTTAGATTTAACAAAAGCTTTCGAAACTATCGATCATGAGCGGCTATTAATAAAACTAGGGAATATGGGTTTTAGAGGTCCCTTTAACGCGTTCTTGAAAGACTATATTACAGACAGATATCAGTTGGTCAAAATTGACAAATTTAAAAGTAGATTAACATCACTTAACTCGGGAGTACCTCAGGGGTCAATACTGGGACCCCTTTTATTTAATATTTATGTAAACCAAATCGGAACACTACCTTGTACATCCCGATTGTATCAGTATGCAGACGATACTGCCTTGATATTAGGGCACAGCGATGAACAAAGTGCATTGGCCATTTTCCAGAAAGATATTGAAATAATAATGAGCTGGTTTTCTGCCAATCAAATATTCGTTAATTCCAGTAAGACAAAACTAATGTGTTTTCGTAGTCCGTATAAACATTTACATCTTAACACCCCGTTATTTCTCCATTCACAGAACTGCACACGTTGCAGTTGTGTAGCATTAGATTATGTTACAACAACTAAATATTTAGGATTACATATTGATCAAAATCTCCTGTGGAATGAGCATGTAGAATATCTCATCAAAAGAATGCGTGTTGTCTCGGTTTATTTGTACAGGATGCGTAGTGTAGCGACAATGTCATTAAGAAGGAGAGTGTATGGTGCACTGGGCGAGTCTATTCTCCGATACGGTATCTCTTTATATGGAGTGTGTTCTAATTATAAAAAAGAAAAACTTGACAAAATACTACATAAAATTGCAAATAATATTACTTATGGAACAACCTACTCAGAGTTGGAAATGAATTGGAAAATGAACGTCTTAAAGTTATTATCCATAGAAAAACTGCACTGTTATGTTATTTTAGTAAAGCACTATTATAAGAGCAACTTTAAAATCGTATTAGAAAAGGAACGAACACTGAGGCGCATTGAAAGTTTTGTTATTCCGAAGATTTATACAAATTATGGAAAAAAAACACGGGCATATTACGTCCCATTTTATTTTAATAGGCTTCCTGAAAGTTATTATAACATGGAGTCACTGAAACAGGTAAAATATGAACTAAAAGAGTGGTGTTTGAATTTTGAAGTGTAGATCGGCTTTATTGCTTTGGTATTCCACAGAGTTTTGTCTCTTTTCTTTTTGTCTGATTTTATTTTGTTTGTGTGCCAGTAATGGGGCACACAATAAGAGGACTTCAGTGTAGCAGCCCGCTGGACGCCAGTTCCCGCATACAAGCACACCAGTGCTTTTGCGGGCCTGCATATGTAATATGTTTATGGTGTGAATAAAATTTCTTCTTATTATTATTATTATTATTACTATACGCACAAGACTACGTGTTAGTAAGAAATTTCAAGCAAGTGCACGTAAGATGCAGTACGAAGTTAAACATGTTCATACCTTTATTCTTGAGAAATAATTAGTGGGCCACGTCCAGCTTTCATGTGGAAGGCGATCTAACTTCCAGAGCAATCAAGTCCACATAAAGGACTACAGAACCTGGAAAACAAATGTGGAATGTGATTAGGTTATAAACAGAATCCGATGACAGAATGAACCTCCCAATTTCTGCAAACTACATGTTACATGTAAGCGCATTGCAGGAGCCTCATCTTAACTCTGGCGCACACTAGAGAATGAAACCAACTTGTGACTTATGATACGAAAACATTTAAACAAGGGAAGTTCTAAAAATGCCTTTGAAGACGGAATTGCGGCGTCCAATGAGTTTCTTCAAGCCTGTTGTGACGATTTAATTTAAGAATTTTCTGCCAACTGTGCCTTCCAGAGATAATTAAACATCGTGTTAATAAGAAATTTCAAGCAAGTGCGCATAAGATGCAGTACGAAGTAAAACATGTTCATACCTTTATTCTTGAAATAATCAGTGGGCCACCTCCAGCTTTCATGAGGAAGGCAATATAACTTCCAGGGCAATCAAGTCCACATGGAGAACTCATAACCTGGAAAAAAAGTGGAAACATAACCTGGAAAAAAAGTGGAATGTGATTAGGTTATGAACAGAATGCCATGACAGAATAAACCTCCCGATTTCTGCAAACTATGAGTTACACATAAGTGCAGTGCAGGAACCTCAGATTAACTCTCGTGGGCACTAGAGAGTGAAACCAACTTGTGACTTACGCTACGAAACCATTTTAACAAGGGAAGTTCTAAAAATGTCTTTGAAGACGGAATTGACGCGTCCAATGAGTTTCTTCAAGCCTGTTGTCACGAGTTACTTTCAGAAGTTTCTGCCAACTGCGCCTTCCAGAGATAATTGAACACCGTGTTAGTAAGAAATTTCAAGCAAGTGCACATAAGATGCAGTACGAAGTAAAACATGTTCATACCTTTATTCTTGAAATGATCAGTGGGTCTCCTCGAGCTTTCATGAGGAAGGCAATCTAACTTCCACAGCAATCAAGTTCACATGGAGAACTACAGAACCTCGAAAGCAAAAACAAAAAAAATGTGGAATGTGATTAGGTTATGAACAGAATGCATTGACAGAATAAACCTCCCACTTTCTGCAAACTATGAGTTACACATAAGTGCAGTGCAGGAAACTCAGCTTAATTTTGGCAGGCGCTAGACAGTGAAGCCAACTTGAGACTTATGCTACGAAATCATTTTAGTAAGGGAAGTTTGAAAAATGCCTTTGTGGCGATAGCCACTGGGAAAAGAAGAAGAAGATCGCGTACAATAAAAAAGCCAGAACAGTTCGATTTTGGAATTCGTCAGACGTAGTCGCTTTTCGGCTGTCTTTCTCTACACATTCGAAGATGGAGTTGCCGCATTCAATGAGTTTCTTCAAGCCTGCTGTCACAAGTGGGTCACAAGTGCACCTCCCAGAGATAAACAGGTGCTTGAACACCGTGTTAGTAAGAAATTTCGAGGAAGTGCACACAAGATGCAGTAGGGAGTAAGACACGTGCATGCCTTTATTCTTGAGAATTGATTAGCGGGTCACATCCAGCTTTCATGCAGAAGGCAATCTTCATAACTTCCAGAGAAATCAAGTCCATATGAACAACTACAGAACCTGGAAAACAAAACATGTGGAATGTGGTTAGGTTACGAACAGAATGGAATGACAAACTAAACCTCCCGATATCTGCAAACTATGAGTTACACGTAAGTGCACTGCAGGTGCCAGAGTGATTCAAGAGAGCTGTAAACCCAAATAAAAATACTTGAAAGCGGCAATAACACAGAAATTAGGCAAGTTAGAGTATTTGTTATATGACAGTACCATAGGTTATTAGACATACACAACACATTTCAGAATATTTAAAACTCCAATAATTCCAAATTTATTTTTTTAATGTTCGTGGTTTTTATCTCGTGACCAGGATTCCTTGATACAACTCCTACTGTGATGACAGCAACTCGTCCATGAACCACGTGACTCTGAGTGAGACGTTGAACACTCTCTCTTTCGTTGTTCTCTACCCACGTTCGCCACGCCACGCATGTCCGTTACTGAGGCTCTGTACCTGTTTCTTTCTCTGCCGTCTCCCCCAAAAGTGTTGTTGAATTCGGAGGAGCAAGCTGTGCTAGATATTCCAACTGCCCTAAACTTAGGAGGAAAAATTGGGGTAAAGGAGCACGTTGGGTCGAAATACGCCTGGGCGCTTACTGATTCACGTCTGGAAGTGCATACAAGAGATCAAAAGAGTGGCACCGCCACGCCGCTTGGGACTGACTAGGGACACTAAAGGGACAAGGCAGATGTCACCGACGCCTGCAAACATGGCTGGCTCGCTGAATAGGTGGATCCGAGGGTCCCGCAACTAAATAGAGTTTTTGTGTGAAACTAATGCGTTCTTTGATAAACAAATTTGGCAGTTTTATAGTAACATGTAATGGGCTTAAGTGACATAATTTGATTTACTTGTTTTCCATTCCTGAAAAGTCTAGAACCAGTTGAATGCTGAAATGATTTCAACAGCTGAAGTGACTCCCATGAAACACAGCGTAAACTGTTATGGTGCTCCAACAACGAAAACAGTACCACAAGTGATTCCACTTGTCATATAATTAGGACAAAATCTATGGTGACTGAAACGGAAGTTTGGCTTGTTGATAAGTCAAAAAGGAAACATCAAAAACGGGTACAGATAGAAGTGACTCGACAAACAAAATGATAGCTCTCAGTGGAGGTTTGCTACCAGGAATTAAAAATAAAACACAAATATAGGAGACAACTTAAATCATATGTCACCACCTACCCCACATGGATATCAGTATGTGTATTGACAAGAGAAGTGGAGCAGAAGAGGCATTGGAAGAGGAGGCACCTCCAGGTGCATTGTGTGGCGGGAACAATATATGATCCAATTTTTTGCATAGCTTATGCAGGTCAAGAAAATTCCTATATCAAAGACAGCCCTCGGTGTTGTGTGAACATTTGGCAATACAGTTACCAGATGTGGTTGCATGACAGAATTCAATAAGATCAGATAACTGCAGGCTATCAAGATAAAATCACAAGGATATCTGGAAGCCGGTGAGATTTTGGCTCTCGAAACAACAACTGCTTCCTTATCCGGTCCATCTCCTTGTTAAAAAGGATCTTGATTACTTTCAACCAATAAACAAAAGCAGCATCACATTCACATAAAGTAGGTGGCACCAGGTGATTACTTGTTGTGTAGTACATACATAGAAATCAACCAGAGATGCAAATGGTGAACTGTGAACTCAGAAATAATGTGTCACTTCCGTCTTTTATCTTTTCTGGTTTTCAAAAATCAAGTTATTTACAATCTTTCTTATCTGAGCACTTAGTTATATACAATAGAAAATGTAGGGAACCAGATTTGTGAACATATGAAGAAAACTATTTTCCTTCTACCGAACCACACTCCAAGTACAAATCTTAGCTTATAGAGTAGCCTACAATTGAAATAATTTAGTGCTGTATCCTGCAAGCCAAAATATGCACAAAGACTTGCCCAGTGCGATGCAGATGGGAGTTGCAGGAAGCTCTACGAGTTCAACATTGGAGATGAGTGTTGTATTCCAAAGTAAACAAAGACACAGTTAAACTTCAACCCATATAATTATTTGAAAACGTTTCAAAGGCAAAGAAAGCACAAGTTTCTAATGTTTACATGCATTAACACACAAAATGTAATAATCAGTGGTGAAGCTTACAAAAGAACTGCTTGTTGCAGTTTTTGTAGCAAAAACGTGGCTTTGTAGCACACATTTCATTTAACTTATTTCACTCTGCAAACTTGGGGACATGAGGTCCCGAAACCAAGAGCACATTCAACGAAAACGGCACTACCAATCACTGAGGCTCATGGGCATGCCAACCGGGGGGGGGGGCGGGGGGGGGGGGAGGGGGCGCTTGCGCCCCATTTTCAGAGGGGGAGAGCAAGGCATGTGTTTTGCCCCCCCCCCCCCCTTCCTGAAACAGCCGCCACTGGGCAGGGCAAACACTAGCCGGCGGCGCTACAGGGATACCAAGGGCACCGCCCCAGGCTCTGGGGGGGAGTCTGGTTTGCCCCCCCACCCCCCTCACTCAAAGACATGCTGTACGCCACTGCTGGGGCGCGATACCACTAGCAGACAATAGTTGCTTGAACGACGGCAAGCTGAAGTATTCAAATAACGAACCTGCAGCAAAAAGATGTCCGAGCGCTCCATCATGGCTGTGGTAGCGTGCCTCGAATGACTGGGTGGGAAAGCGGCTTTTGTAGAGGCATCATAGCTGAAGACCAGTGTTGGCAGGCTCCTAATGCTCCCAACTTGAAATCCACCAAGATGGGTCCCAGGAGCCACTTTTATCTCGTGGTTGGCTCGAGAACGATCGGTTCAGTGGCGTACCGTGGTCCGTCCAGCACATGGGCCTCGTCATTGCTGGCGATACTCAGAAGTATAATCTGCAGCAAAAAGATGCGTGAGTGCTTCATCACGACTGTGGTAGCTTCACATTTGAGCTTTTGGAGCAGGCGATTCCGGTTTAACACCTTGTAAAAAGCGATGCAAGTACTATAGAAAACCCGCAGTTACTCAAAGTGCCATAAAAACTACTTTAACTGCAATTATAACACAGAGAGCTACTCGCAGCAAAAAGGATATTGTTGGGAGTTTTGTAATAAAGGGGATAGAAAGTAAGAACACATAAATTTGGCGAGCACCTTATTGCCTTTAAATCTCGATGCAATTACTAAATTAGTCCCATCTTCGACAACTGCAAAGCAACAAAACTATTTTAACATAACGAATGAACCACACATCTCACAACATGCATTTTCCCCTAAAATGAAAACAATGGGAGAGAGATTCATACGAGCGTTCCTCAAGTAATCGGTTGCCGCCGGGACAATGATTGACACCTTTCTTTTTCCCATGCAAGGCGCCAATAATCGTTCCAGTCAATGAGAGTCTACTATAAAAAGAAGCTAAGGGTTGGACACTTTTCTCGGAAAGTGGCCACTTCTTGCTCGAGGACATAATTCAATAGTCGCTTTACGTAGGGAAATATAAGCGAGTAACTAGGGGTTCCTCAATTCATTAAAGAACAAAATTGTTTTAGTCTATGGAAGCTCACCGTGGGACGGAAGTGGTTTGTATACCTCAGTCCCATTATTTTGAGCGGGAACATATCATATCTACTGAAATTATTTAATAAATCATCGCGGCAAAAGCAGGTGGCATGTCGTCGTCTGCTTCTAGCCAGCATCTAATAAAGAGCCTCAAGAGTGTGTTGAACTGCTAGATCGGGGCATGTGTTTATGGGTGCCATCAAATTGCAAACTTTGCTGTGATCATAGACGTAAATGCACTAAACGGGAAGTTTT
>JABSTQ010004153.1:0-23133 GCA_013358835.2 Ixodes persulcatus
GGAATTCCGCACATGTTTCCATCAATACAAGCTTTTGCCGAAAAATGCGCCGCAACCGCAACTCAGAAACACCACATCTCTCAGGAAAAAAATCTGTTGACTCTGAGAAGACAGAAGGAGACGAGGCGGTACATGAATAACTCCTCTTTTGTCACCAACTTGTCCTCGAGGTCACTCTCCAAACATGAAATTGATGTCCTCACCAGGGGTCATAACTACAACCTCACCACCACACGGCCTCCTTTGGCTCATATGGCTGCTGCCATCGAGGACGGCATCATGCACATGGATCCTAGCATACGGGAAGGAATCCGTCTAAAGGCAATCAGCGCACTGTCGAAACTCCCACGACGTCAACCATACAACATCTCTAAGGAGGAACACACAGCGCTCCGCAAGCTCAGAGAAGACAGCACCATCGTCATCTTACCAGCGGACAAAGGCAACACGACTGTCGTCCTTGACAGAGTAGCGTACGAAGAAAAGACCCAAAAACTTCTTGATTGCTCCGCCTACAAGAAGCTCAAACGGAATCCGACGCTCGTCATACAGAGAAACTTAAACAGCATGCTGGCAACAATTTTTAAAAACTACCCGGAGTCAAAGAACCTTTACCTTCGACTTATTTGCAGAAATGGATTCGCTCCAGGATTTTACGGACTTCCCAAGATCCATAAGCCCGACGTTCCTCTGAGACCCATCGTTGACTTCACCACTTCACCACTTCGAGCTTTGTCAGACTACTTACACAGAGTAATATCCCCTCTTGCCGGGAATACGCCGACTAACGTACGGAATTCCAGCGATTTTGTAGAACGCATATCGCAAATAAGGGTCGACAATGACGAGTGTCTGGTATCATTCGATGTTGTATCCCTTTTCACAAACGTCCCGATCCCTCTGGCTGTCACCGCAACAAGAGAAGCTCTCGAGAAGGATGAAGACTTAGACACAAGAACTTGCCTCAGCATCGATGAGATATGTCGTCTCCTAGAATTCTGCTTGAACAATACTTACTTCTCCTTCAAACAACAATTCTACCAACAAACTAGTGGCACGGCAATGGGCGCATCCATCTCCGTTGCCATGGCCAACCTGACAATGGAAGTAATTGAACAGAAGGCTCTACAATCTTTTGCATCCAGACCCCAGATATTCCTACGGTATATTGACGACTGCTTCTGCATCATACAAGGATCAGAAGTGGACAACTTCCTCGGCCACCTCAACTCTATAGAACCGGCTATACAATTCACCGTGGAACGCGAACACAACAACACTTTGCCCTTTCTCGATGTGCTGGTCAGAAGACAAGGTGATACCCTAAAATTTACCGTGCACAGGAAACCAACTCACTCCGGACGTTACCTCCGGTTCGATTCCAACCACCCGGTTAGCCACAAGGCGTCTGTCGTCTCCACACTGTTTACGAGAGCTAAGGCTGTGTGCTCTTCTGAAAACGACAAAAGAAAAGAGGAACAAACAATCATCAGCGACCTAAAAAAGAATGGCTATACCGGTAATTTCATTCGCCATGTGGTTCGCCGTCAGAACCATAATAGGATAAACCAACCTGCAAGAACAGCTTCCAAACCGCTAGCACGCGTCAGCATCCCTTACGTGAAAGGAACGAGCGAACTACTATCCAGACTATTCGCAAAGGAACATCTTATGGTTGCACACAAACCGGTGTCAACTCTTGGGCACTTCCTACCCCGCCCAAAGGACAAGCCACCGAAGGACAGGGCCCAGGGCGTCATTTATAAGATTCCATGCTCCCAATGCCCCGCCTCCTATATCGGCGAATCGAAGAACTTCCACGATCGACTCCGCCAACATAAAAACGACGTGCGAAACTTCGACAGAGAACGCAGTGCTCTCGCTGAACATTGCGAGACTCTCGACCACCGCATTGCCTTTGAAAACGCAAGCATCCTAGACACGGCATCAAATCTACGTAGAAGACACCTCGTAGAGTCATGGTACATACAAACAACCTCTAACAACATCAATCGGTCCTTAGGGGCACTTCCAACTTTATATATTACCGGCCTCCAAGATGTTATAACAGCCTGCGCTCGGCACGACCAGCCTACTAAGACCAATGAAAAAGAAAAAGAAGTCGCTCAACATCTAGAAGAAGAAGAAGCTGCTGTCCTTCATTCATCCCCCTGAAGAAGAAACGAACGGTTTCGAAACGTAGGGTCGCTCCTATTTCAATTTTTGGTTGGCGGATTATCTTATCTCTTGAAACCAACCTTGTTTCAACACGGTCCCATTGCCTTCCATAGCGGCCGCCGCGCTTTTGGTGTTGCGCTAGGGCGGCGCCAAGCGGAACACTCGGTCCCTCCAAGCCGTTCACGTGATATTTCTTGGCCCGCGCGCTCCCATAGGGACACGCGGAGTGAGCAGGTCGCCCCTATAAAGCCGGTCGTGCTTGAGCCCTTCCGAAAAACCGCATCATTCCTCAGGCATCTCTCTTCTTCCACGTCTTTTTCTTTGTCTTCGCGGTGGATCAAGCATGACACTTACCTTACGTAAGAAAAGAAAACGTCCTGACTTAAGCAAAGGCACCATTTGGATTCAGGAGACCGCCTCACCTGTTCCTTAGGTAAGGAGCAGACGAAGAACACCTACGTTGAGTAAAGAAAGTATGAAAGAATCTTGGGTAGAAATTATTAAGCAATTTGATTTGATTTGAGATTATAGAGACTGATTTACGAGAGCGCGCGCTCGGCCGCTACTCTCGTGGCTGGCGTTGCCAGAGTGTGCGTGCGTGTGTGTGTGGGGAAAGGGGGGGAGGGGCGGCTTTTGCATATATATCGTCGGTGACCACAACCTCGGCAGTAGCGAAACGTGGCCGTCCACGCCAGTTCACCACCGACGAACTAAGGGAGCGGAAGAACGACACTCATGCTTTCGCATTCAGAACTCATAAAAAGTGCTTAGGTGTCCTCGTAATTTTTTCTTTTCTTAGCCTGCTCCTAAAAGACACGCGCTTGCTTAGATGAGCCGGGACGTTCAGGGAAACCGTAATGACGGCGTCCCTCATTGAATTCCAATTACTCACCGTTGATTCAGTGTGCATACTATCTAATAGTTAGGTGGAGTTTTTTGCAATCTTGCTTCAGCTGTACGCTGTGCTATACATTAGAGCGTTGGCTGACGTTTCTTGGAAATCGCTGATGCCTAGTATCGTCGATGCACAGGTCCAGGTGTCACTGGTCTACTGAAGGGAGCCCAAATCCCAACTTGACACGACACCGAAATGCACTGGCCAACCGTGTCCAAAGCGGCCGTGTTCAGGGGCACACGACAACAGCGCGGTCACTTCTTTCGCCGCAGGTGGTGACAGCCATCATAATCCTCGCCCTTCGTTCATTCCAGTGCCCATATTTTATCCCGCTGTACTAGTAGTCGACGACGTAGGAAAAATCGCCCATCATCCAGAACGTCGCCATCTTGAAAGAGAAAGGAAGCATCTAAGATAGCTCCGTCACTTCTTTCGTTTTCTGGGGAAATGAATAATGTGAATGATGTGTTATAAACAACAACGGAATAAATAATGCGTATTAACAAGTTTGAACGATCGCTATCCCAGCAGGATTTTATCTCCCATTCAATATATTTACGAATCTAGATGGCGGCACCGCTCTCGCTTAGCAAAAGACGCAGTCCAAGCAATCTTACATGCCTTTTGGCGTTTTCGCCGACACCTCCTCTGCATAAAATAACCCCAATTCAACTTCCGCTTGATGTTCTGTTTTGATGGTGGGTCGGCGCCCTATGCTCGGAGACAACTTTGAGTGGGAATTCAGAAGATTACTTGAATACGGTGTGGGCATGCGCATGACGTTGATAGGCGCTGCTGCCTAAAGGCTGAACTGCATAGAACGAATAGACCGATCTCACCAAACGTTCGGCGCATGCGTGACGCCGCCATAACGTTAGTTTGCAGGAGGCAGGCAGCAGTGCACAAGACGGCTCGTGCCGCCTCAAGCTCCACACGCGCAGAGCTCCAGCGAGGTTGTCGCACGTGCAGAAAGACTAAAGCTCCCTCGATGCATTGCGGCAGCGGTGGCGTAGTCAAACTGGCTGGTGAGATCGGTCTATTATGTGACGAATAACTGGCGAACGCCGCCCGACGGCACGCTCGTTTTGCGCGACGTAGCAGCCACTGTGTTGATTCCACGCGCGGAGCAAAAGCCGCCGGCTAAAATTCGTCGGTTATTCGCAGCGTATTCGTCCCATGGACTTCAGCCTTAATGCCCCTCGACGTGTTTGCTAAAAGTCCCCATTGCGGACTTTTAGCAAACCGTTACCGTGAGCAAACCGTTACCGCGTATCGCACTACCGCGGAGCCTTTGACGCGTGGTTTTAAGCGCGCGCCTCACAGACACAGTATCACCCGGGCGCGCGCCTAAAAGCATGCTTCAAAGGCTGCGGTAGTGCGGTACGCGGAACAGGGTAACGGCTTGCTAAAAGTCCCTATTGAATGCTTGACTACGGTTGCGGGTTTGTTCCGGTTCGGTCAAAAATAACGGTTTTGCTCCGATTTTCAGTTCGGGTTCGGTTTGACACTGTGAGATATAGACCAACTCATTGTCTACAATGCCTACAAACGAGCCCATTCGCCCGCAAGGAGTTGTGGGAACTGGCCATGAGCAGGAACTTGTTTTCTGAAGAGCGAGGCATCTATACTCACGATCCGGACTAATGCCAGTGCAACCGCCTCTGCGTGATGTCCTAAACACAAACGTGGGTTGGACGTCTGGTACGTCCTTGGCGAAAATAAAGGAAAACGTAAAAAAAAAGTAACCCAGACTGACGTTCCGTTTTATTTCCTCGCACGCGCGCAGCCACAAATATTCCAGTGCGCGGCGTTCTGGCCAGTGTCACGAGAAAAAAGGCTCTGTTATTACGACGAGCCCTTTTTTCGCTATTCATGCAGGTCGGAATCTCTAACCAAATGGGCATGCGACCGGCTGGTGAACGTAGACTAGGCCAATGTTGCTAAAGGCGCAGTCTTGGGGCTCATACATCGTACAAAAAGACGCAGGTGACCGCGGTACAGAGAAACACGCCTGAAACATTTTCTGCAAACTGTCTTTTTGTGTGATGCATACGCGGGAAAGACGAGATTTTTTTTTTTTTATTCGTAAAATGTGTTACACGGCATAATAGGGGGGGGGGGGGGGGAGGGTTCAAAGAAAGGAGTGCAGTCCAGCGTCGTGCAGGAACTGCAAGAGCGACTTGTAGTACTTGTTGTCATTCACCCATTGAGTGTAGTTATCGTGTTTAAAGGGGCGGTGCAACGATATTCAATTGGAATGTTTTTCACTTTACACGAGCTTACTGGCACTAGTGGGACACAAGGATACTCGCACGCAACGCCACTGACCAAGAAACTCGTTTGTTGTGCTGTAATTTCGAGGCCAAAACCGAGGGTTTTCATTCAATCTCTCCTTCGCAAAACCTGATGACGTAGCTGGGCGGTATCAGTACCGCCCAGTGACGATATTTGAATGCGGCTCATAGATTGGACCCGAGCATGGCGTGGACACTCGATTTGGGCTCGTGATAATCGATAGCTCGAGAAGCATTCGGGTAGTGTCCTGTGTCCAATCGCTGCAATGACGACAAAAGCCGAACCATAACAATGTCTGGAACTCAGCGCGTGTCCTCTGCCTTGCCAACCCCAGCGCATGGCTATGATCAACATTGGCGGCATATAATCGGTTCCAGATCACGTGGCCGCTTGTTCTGGCTGCGAGTTGAGGGGGTGAACGCTGCTCGTTTTTCTTTATTTTTTTCTGCGACTTCCATTGCAGTGTGGTGAAAAACGAACGGGTATTTCACAGGTCATTAACGTCAGGGATCCGTTCTAAGCGGTATTTGCGCAAAATACAAAAATCGTTGCATCGCCCCTTTAACGTTTAAGGGGCTCTTGCACATGACTCACTGCTGGAGAGGATATTAAGCGGCATGTTTGGAAACTACGAAACCAAAACGTCAATAAGCCGGCCCTGCTATTCTTCTTATTCGCTTGCTCTTAAGTGATTCTTCTCTTAGCGTCTTCTTTGGTGTAAGCAAAACGCAGAAGCGAGTAGACAACTCAGTCGACGACGGATCTCAAGAGCTACAATCGGAAACGAGTTTTGGACGTATAAACCCAAGCTTACTCCCATTTCGCTATCCCTTCAATTTGCCCGGCGGCGTCTGCCGGTGCCGTTTCGCCCGCCGACGAGACGACTTTTCGGGTGCCGTATATCGTCTGAAGTCCGAAAAGAAACCTATACAAAAACTCGAGTGCCCGCCGATGCTGCTTTATGTTGCCGAACTGCTCTTGCTGGCGCGGTCGATCACAACGTAGAAAGAACTCGAGCGATATGAAAAACAATGCTTCCGCGCGTAGAAAGACACGGCGGATATAAGACGAAACCAGACGAGTGTCACCGCCATGAATCCCGGTGGAGATTTTCGAGCTGAAAGCAGCGTTGCGTTGTGGCCCCGTGCAAGCACCCTGTATGCGCCAGGGGAGGTAAAATCGGGAGCAGAACGCGGAAAATCCCGAGCGCTAGCATCGGTGATCCCGAGAGAAAGAAGGAGAAAGAAAGCGACAGAAAATCGGAGAAAGAAACGAGACGAAAGGAATTAGGCGTGTTTGTTTTTGCCGCGGCGAGTGGAAGTTGTTCGAGTGCTAGTCAACTTTACTTATTTTTATACATTGCCCGATGCCGGTGTTTTCTTGCAAAGTAAGCTAGAAAAAACATGGACATGGACATCACCCTATACAGGGGATGTCCATGTCCCGCCGTTCCAAAGCGGCTGGAATGTATGGGAGCTTTCTCTCTAGATTATTATAGTAACTCATTGCCTATACTCAATTCCGAGGCATGTGAACGCGTATAATGGGAGTGGTACACGATATCGCACTCTCTTCTGGCAGTGCCTGTATTGACGAGAAGAGCCGCCGAGTCAACGACAGGACAAATGCAGCGACATTTGTTTTTGGCGCCTACCTCTTTCGGTTTCAGGTAGAATATGGCTATGTATTGGCAAGGGGTGGCAAAACGGAGATATGCAAAGAGCCATACAAAATAATGATTTCAAGGCAATAATAGACCAGCTGTAAAAAAAGGGGTGTGGCAGTTTTATTTTTTCGTTCAGTGTTTTAGTTGGTGGCGGCAGCGAATTCAACAGATAGAACGGTTGCTTACGATGTCACTGACCCTGATGTCTTTTATCCGGTTGGTTCGATATACACATGGTGGCCAAAAGGCAAGCTGCATTTTATTTTGTATTTCATTCCTTCTGATGTTTTGGAGGGGGGGAGTCACGCTCAACAGGGAGCAACGAGTCGCACTTCAGCCCGCAAACAGCCCCAGTTAGGCCACCTCTGGTACTGACTATCGCTTTCTGCGAGCTGCAATCTTTGTCGACTAGGCTGCAGAACGCGTTCTAAGTATGCATCTGGCGTAGTGCTCTTCTGCGGAATATTAAATGCCGGGAATGCTTCCACGGCTAAGTGACCAAGCATTTGCGCCAGGTGGATTAGTTCTGGAAACGTGTATAGCTGCAGAATAAACTAAAGGACACCATGAACTAAAATACCCCTTAAAATGCGCTGCGTCATTGGAGTTGATATTGCTATACGTATAAGGCGGTGCACAGTGTTAAGTGCCTTAAAATGGGACTCGGGCACGTGCTTTTTTGTTTTCAAACCCCTTTCGGATGCCCAGGTTACAGCAATACTCTCTTTTATCGAGCTGGTAGTGCAACTTTTTGGGAATGCGCTCGTCACTTACTGCTTCTTTGCGCCTCTCATGAGCGCCGCAGGTAAGCTGGCTGTGTAATGTAAACCTGCAGCCGCCTCGGTGACCACGGGGCACAGCCGCCTCGGCTACCCAGAGGTAAGGCGCCTGCCTACGGATTCCTACTGTGGCGAGTTGAAATCATGGCCGAGCTGCCCGCAATCTGACGGAGGCGTATTGTAGAAAAGTAGCCGTGTAATCGATGTTTTGGGTGCATCTCAAAGCGTTTCCACGTAGTCGAAATTATTTATCCGTCCACTTTTGGGGCGCGGCTGATGCCCTTCGTTGGTTAGGTGCGGAAAACCATAAAATTTGACTTGTACCGCAAAACTTCTGTAAAACGCATGTCAGAATAGCGTATTTTCTATCTTTACGGGAGACGTCATAATAACGATGCAGCTATCTTTGCGTCATTTGGAATTGAGGTAGCGGACTGGAAAATAACACGCGACGTTATTTTGACGACGTACACAGAAAGATTCTCAACATGAAAGCAACAATTTGGTGCCTCGGTAATTCGGCGAAAATATAGACACGAATAAATAAAAAAAGGTACACCACCCCTCCTGCCCTCACTAAAGGCGCAATGAGATCCTGATTAGTTCTAGCGATGCAAGAAGTAACGGTGTTGTTCCCCCGTCGGACGCAAATCTGGTTGGATGAAAACAAAACAAAAACATTGTGGCAGACAGTACGGGGACTAACAAGTTATTAATGAGTCACACTGCTCATACACGGAGTAGCAGTGGTGAGAGTGAAAAGGAAGCTCAGAACATGTTGGCCACACTTTCTGTAGGGGGCGAGTTAGTTCCGAGTTATGGTCTATTCGTCTGGAGCACACCGCACCCGTGCAGTGCAGTAAACTCTTTCAACTTTAGTACACGGAAGGCTGGCGGGGAGTGAAGGAAGCTCCCTTCTCCCCTCTAGCCTTCCCTGTGCGACGAACCGCACTGCATCGGTGCGATGCGGGCCCCGGTGAATCGGCCATTAGAAAACGGTCAGGAAAGTGGGGCCGACAAAAGGAAACAGAGAAAAAGATAGGAAAGGAGGGAGAAATAGGGGTGGCGGTAATTTGGATTAACTATACCCCCGATCCACAACGCTGCCAAGGCCAGCCACGCGAGCGCGCGCTCCCATCCTGCAGCCCATCTGCACGAGAGCTGGAGCAAACAATACTCCACGCAGGGCCGCGGCCCGCACCAGCATCCCCAACAGTGCCGCAGACCGAGTATGAAGCGGAGCATAGGTTGACGACCTTAGGGCGTGGAGCACAGACGCTTAATTGCGGTCCTGTAGTCTCGTATCTTATAAGGATTTGATGAGCAGGGCGAATGCTTTAGTGGGGTTACTGGCTGATACTGGAGGGAAAAGTTAGTCTTCAACTGTGATGCGGGCAACCTCAGCGATCTGCAGTTCATCGTGGAAGGATATTCTGGCATCCGCTAGAGCTGGGCAGACCCAGAAAAGGTGCTCTATGTCCTCAAGGACATCACAAGTTGAGTAATTTGGACTGATTGTTGAATTGAAACAATGAATTGCCACATCAGTGAGGGCACACGCAGTACAAAACCTGTGCCAGATGGAGGCCTTATTGGCTCGTGAAAGCTTCGGGGGCACGCGGGCGGGTGGCCTTCCTCCAGAGGTTTGCGGATAAGGATGATGTCGCTTTGATTTTCTTGTGTATTAACCGCCTTGCCTCGTGGATTTCCAGTACGCTGAATATTAGTACATTAAGGTGGTGCGCTTCTGCAGCTAGGCAATCGGCTGTCTTTTTGCCCGAGGTTCCAACGTGTGAATGCAGCCATTAAAAAGCTAACCGCCAGCCTTTTGTCTCCAAGGTTCTTGCAAAGCGGGAAACGTACTGAGCATATTGGGGGGCATCATCAAGATCGTTTAGTAGCTGCAGCGCCATTCTGGAGTCCGTAAAAAGGACTGCCTTTTCACAGTTGTCGAGTGTGTCAAGGCCTAGCCAAAGAGCGGCAAGTTTTTAGCAGTTGTAGACGTTGTGTGAAAACTGAGTTTTCTAGATTTGGTTACTTTGAGTTTAGGGATGGAGACTGCTGTAGTAGATGACACACTGCTGTGAAGCACCGAGCAACCGGCATAGGCATGAATCCAGTCAGGGAAAGATTCCTCTATAGCCCGTTGCGACTCAAGAAAGTAGGGCGAGGTAAAAGAAGGCAGGCGAGGAGGAAGCAGACGAAAAACTGGAGAGGGGAGCGTTCCGTTTGCTTCCTCCTCCACGACCTTCCTTTCTCTCGCCCTACCTTCTTTAGTTGCAACGGATTATAGCAAGTTTTGAGCGAGACCTTGGCCGACGACTTGTGCAGTGAGTCGTTTTCTTTGGATCGCGGGGATAGACTCAATGATATTCAGCGATTGGACATAAGGCTGTGAAGAAGAATGGGAGATATCAGGGGTTCCCACTAGCCCACCGAACTCTGCTGCTATTTCTCCCAGCCAAGAGAGTGGACGGCTCCGCAAGCGCTTTAGGAAAGAACCCGTTTACTGGCAGTTCGTTTGACGTGCAATGTGGCAAAGGGACAATTTTTTACCATGGTTTTCGACAAGGTTTATCCTTCCTTCTACGTTGTAATGGAATGTTTGGCTGTAATGTTTGGCGAGCATCTAGGAAGGCCGAAGCATAATTGAACAGCGATTTGTTGGAGTTTCTCGATGGCTGATGGCTGCGCGTTATTGAGGCCGACAAATGCGCAGTGTGTACATTAGTCTGAAGAGAATAAGTCCCCTGTACAGTTGCATCATCATAGCCTGAAGTGTTCCCCACCTGCTGTTCATGATCATGCTAATTACGTTGAAATGTTGGCGACATTTGATGAGTGTTGACTGCAGGACGCCAGAAGATGGGATTGTTTAACAGAAAACCCAGGTAGGAATACGTTCGAGAACGTATTACATTTGTTCCGTTGATTTTATGGACTTTTTTATTGAAGCTCTGGCTGTTCGATGGTACTGAAGTACAACTGCTTTAGATGTGGAGAGAGCAAGTCCCAGCGTTAACATTTCGTCAGCGACTATGATTAATGCATCTTGCAGTTCTTGCATCTTGCTATAAGCCTTGGTTGGGGCGATCGTCCACAGGGCCACGTCGTCAGCACATAATGCAATATTGATCACAGGTACATGGATATTCATCCGCAGTATGGCCTCTGGCAAGGCCATCATGGCAGAATTAAACAAAAAAGGGCTCATTACACAACCTTGTGGAACACCTTGTGGTACCGCGCCCCTCGAACTTTGAACACTGCCTAGGCGTACGCGCATTGTACAACCAGTCAAGAAGGCGCTTATAAAAGCAAGTGCTCAACCTTTCACACCAAGCTTCATGAGCTGTCTAATAATGAGATTGTAGGGAATAGCATCAAAGTCATTTTGGATGCCAAGAAATATGACCGTAATAGCTTGCTTTTTGGCTTTCGACTCTTCCATGCCAGATACAAGGTCTCCAATAGACCGATCTGACCAAACGTTCGTTGCATGCGTGAAGCCGCCACAACTTTAGTTCTCAGAAGGCAGGCGGCAGCGCCCCAGACAGCTCATGCCTTCTCGTGCTTTGCACGCGCAGAGATTTAGCAAGGTTGCCGCACGCGCTGAAAGACTAAAGGTCCCTCGGTGCATTGAAGCAGCGGTGGCGTACCCAAACTGACTGGTGAAATTGGTCTATAGACATTTTTTGTTTCCTGTCGTTCTCAGGCACGTGGGTTCTGAATCTGGTATGCGGGACGAAAAATAATAAAACATTTCATCCTGGAATATGCGAGAAAATATGGTTGATTCAAAAATAAGAATGTGTGACAATCAAGCATTTTTTTTGTAAATACCTTCCAGCGGAGTGGAGAAATCAAAACCATGTTTTAACACAGTAGTTCTCAAATGGGGGTCCGCGGACCCTTTGGTGTCCGCGAAGGCATTCTAGGGATCCGCGAAGCCGTGCCTCATCAGTCAAGCCCGGCAATAAAAGTCGTATTTTGTTTTTAGATCGAGAAGAAACATTTCAATTTTCGGGTGAGTTCTCTCGTGTGTATGTCATTGAGAGAAGTCTAATATACACTAGCCCTTAGTTATATTCATTTAATAAATCATTAATAGAATTAACCTAGTATAAATTTCCCTTTCCCTCACCACAAACGGGATCCCCCATCATCTCCGCAGATGCACAAGGGGCCCGCGAAACATCAATGGCTGAGAACCACTGTTTTAACGCATACCAGAAGTGATCACATTCAAGATGGTTGCACCCTTTTGCAAAAGGTGTACAAGCAGGAGGACTGGCCGCCGCCATGCTTTTTTTTTTATGCGGGCATGCCCGTGCATGCAATAGACCTATTGCTAAATTACCCAAGCATCAAGGAGAATGATGGGAATGTATGGACACGCGCCACACGCGCTCGCCTTCCCCGTATAAAAGATTCGAAGTAAAACACCAAAATAAAGCGTTGACAAGCGCGCGTGCAAATGCCATTTGTTTTAGACATTTGCTTTAGAAAAGCTACTACTAAAGACGCCAGCACGTGCAGCGCGTGTAACTACACTCGGAGCATGCTCCCTGGCGCTTGGGAATTTCGCAAAAGGTCTATTGCAAGCTTCCTAAAGCCACGTTCACGCACACGCTGCACGTGCTTGCACGCATGGGGCAGCAGTCGGGGCTCCGCGCTTGCAATTGTCTATAGACCTTTTTTGCATAACCTCAAACCAGCCAGTAACTGACGTACCCTCGACCTGGTGCATTTTCGGATTGCCCGCTGACACAGGGTATGCAACCGCCAAGGGTATGGGCGAAAAGGCTTAAAAACGGACGTCGTGCTTGAGGTAGTTCCAAGTGCTCCTTTTTACCGTGCTGCGATTTCCGAAAATCTATGGTTGTTTGGCTACCACTGCGTAGTAGTCCGATGAATAAATAATTTTAAAAAGCATAAGAACAATAGCAGAAAGTGTGCCATGAGCACAAGAAGCTGCAGCGCGAGTGTGGCTGCAATGTTATCGAGCTTCGCATTTTCCCCAAGAATCTTTATTTATGAAGTCAGTCGATTGCGAGCTTGAATCGCGACAGATTCGTATCAGACTCAACGTCACGTTTAAGCTCACGACCACTTCATCTACGACAAGAGGACCAATTTTAATTCCCGGTGCAGGTGGTTCAATGAGGTTATAACTGCGAGCCCCATGGTATGTGAAAGGTATGAATAAGTCTACATGCCACCACTCAAAATGGAGCTATCAAATGTCGAGAGCTTACCTGCATAGACTACTTTAAACCGCTCATATATACTTCGCTGTGGAAACTCAATCAAAACACCTCGCCGTCTTCGTCGTCGTTCTCTCGACGAGGCGAGGTGATGGCCTGTGAGTAGCCAGCTGGATTCAACCGCACACCAGCTCGGAGCACGTGGAGCGAAAGCTCGCGCTGCAGAACCCAGGGATCCTGGGTTCAATCCCCACCCCTGCCCGTTTCGATCTGGATGAGCATCGTACCGGCGTGCGGTCGTGCACCACTACTGCGTGGTGCACGTTAAAGACCCCAGGCTAGCAGTTGTACTGCACTGGCTAAATTGCTCATCTACAGTGGGTGACAATGTCGCCATGTTCTGGCAGACTAAACTCCTGCTGTATAAACAACTAACGACTAATTTGTTTGTTTTGGATTCAACCGGACAAGCTCCAACCAAGTTATTGCAGCCCACCATAGCCAAGTCTAGCCAAGTTCCCCCCATACCCACACCGTTGCCTACCCAGATAGCTGTGCTGCCAGAACTAGCCGGTATTTCTTTTTCTAAACCGCTAGACGGCGTCGTCGGCGCCGCAATTCTCAAGATGGCGGCGCCGTTAAAGAAAAGGTCTATAGGGGGTATTCACTGGCCGCCATATTTGAGGTCACTGTTTAGAGCGCATGCTCAGAACGAGCTCGCATTAATAGGCTGCCAAGACCGGCAATCTTGATGGTGCGGGTTGCACGTTGCTAAATAACTGTGGAAGCTCGCCATCAGCACGTGCTCAGCATTAGCGCACACAGATATGGCCGCCAGTGAATACGCCCTATTGCATCTGTTGTGCAGCGGCGTTTGCGAAAGTCGGAAGGCTGATCAGAAAGAGCACCATATGCCTCAAGCTGCCACACGAGGCGGCGCAGGACCATACGTTCTATCACCTTTCCTTGACAGCATATGAGGGAGATGGGTCTGTAGGAAGAGGTGCCATTGATGGGTGTCCCTGGCTTGTGTATAGGAACCACCACGGATTGTAGCCACGCAGGAGGAAGAGCAGACGAGTACCAAATTTTATTAATGTAATGTAGAAGGTCAGGGGCAAGATTGCGAAGAGCTTGAAAAGTGATGCCGTCCAAACCTGGTGCACTGCGTTTTTGAGCAGAGCGCCGTAAAGCGTGGTGTAGTTCGGCCATCGTGAAGTCCGAATCTGCGACGGTTACCGTTGCTGGTAGAGTACTGGTGGTGCTAGTTGTGGCACAGCCTGATGAGCATGATGAGGGGAGGCATGGAGGTAAATTCATCTGCCAGAAGTGTGGACACTGTGATATTCTGGACTATGGAAAGTTCAAGAGCGGGTGAGCAGGGGACGGCATGCCCGGCGAGTACACGAGCCATGCGCCACTCCTGCCTCCCACCACCAGGAGAGTGGAGTGACTCGCATTGTTGTTGCCACTGCATTTGTTGGAAGCGGTAAACATGTGTCTGCGAAAAGCTGTGTTTTGTCATAGCCTCCTTTATACTGTAAATGCCTGCCCAATGGTTTCTTTGTCGTCGTCGCGCCTACTTCACATATTTGCGACTAGGGGCGCCAAAACCCCATACAGAAAAGCAGACGACGCTTGTCCGCTGTCTGCTACTATAGTTCACTGTAGCTAGTGTAAGCTATGTTATCACGTTAAGCTATGTGATAACGTAAGTTTTTCATGTTAGGTTACGCGGTAACGTGACCTTACG
This sequence comes from Ixodes persulcatus, assembly GCA_013358835.2. Classification (NCBI taxonomy): domain Eukaryota; kingdom Metazoa; phylum Arthropoda; class Arachnida; order Ixodida; family Ixodidae; genus Ixodes; species Ixodes persulcatus. The sequence continues at coordinate 14,774 of JABSTQ010004153.1, forward strand.
TGTTTAAATAGGTCACGTGATCACGTAATGTTTTTGTGACACGAGTAACTTCTTTCGGTTGTTGTTCGATTCTCAGAGCTCTAGAGCGCTTAGCCATAGCCGGCATAGCTCAATAGCACGAGGCTGTCTGCGGCTCCCGACACGCAGACCGTGACGCAACACGGTGTGCGTGTGGCGTCACGTAGTAGTAGGTGGATATTTGGCACGGGTGGTGAAGGAACATGTCAACTGCAGTGACTGCTTCCTACTGGTTATTAAGTAGGCTTCTACGGCTCACAGTGATTCCATCATCAGGCACCAGGACAGGGCAGGACTATACTATAAATCGGAGAAGCTACTGAGGGTGCTGTATGTGCTGAAGAACTTCGTAGAGGTTTTACTGAAAAAAACGAAATATGCTGAAAAAGCCTTTGTATGTAGCTGTTTAGACTTGGGTAGATACACGTATGTACCATGGCGTTCTGAAATGCGCAAAGGCAGATAAAGATGTAAACCATTACAACGATTTCCTGCAAATTCTGTCTACTAAGTATTTCAGGCCGATTTCCACAAACTACTTCGCATCCGTATCTGACAAGCAGGACCTCAAGAAGATATTCTTCAACAAGCCACTATCTAGAAAATTGTTAAAGCTCTAGAACTGCATCCGTGAAAAACAGTGCAGACCAGAAGAAACCGGTCAAAACATAAAAAAAACTGTGAGCTTAAAATTTTTTTTTTTTTAAATTTAAAATGTATTTTAAGATTCCCGGTCACAGCGTTGCCGACGGGTGCGCAGGTTTTCGGTCAGCGAAGGCTCGTTGGCGGTCCTGAAAAAAATCCCTTGACTGCCGCATGTGGTCCGCGGGCCGTATGTTTTCCGGCTCTGCTCCAGAAGCAATAAAAACGCCAAGTGGCTGCTGTTGCAACGTCGTGAACGTCCGCCAGCCTCTCTGTCTCCTTTTAGTTTGGTTTGACTATTACTGTTGTTGCTGTGACAAGCACCAGAGGTTTGGTAACATTTCAGCATAGAAACAAAACCAAGAAGTGAAAGCTAAAATAAAGGTTAAGACTTCTTTTATATATCAAAACTATACTGACGGTGCCCTGCGCTAGCTATTTAGCACAGGTTACAAATGTATTCAATTCACAAATGGCGTCACAGTGGACTGTATCAGCGGGCAGCGGAGAAGCGTCGTCTGCATTTTTGTATGGGGTTTTGGCGCCTCTAGTGGCAAATTTGGGAAGCAGGCGCAACGACGACGAAGCATGAGGGAGCCAACCATTGGGCAGGCATTATCAGTATAAAGGAGGCTATGGTTTTGTCTTTTGTATACCGTTGCAATTTTAGGTAGGTTAGATCAGGCTTTGGCCGATACATTGGGATTCTCACTCTTCGAGTCTCTCTGGAGAGGGCCTGAGAGATTGCAGTCGTGCGATCGAAGGTGCGTTGAGATATTATCTCTTCAAAGTATATCCACGATGTAGCCCCGCTGGTCACTAGACATATTTTGTGGGTGATAGGACCGTGTGTAGGAGAAGGAATGCATATGGGGAGGTGTTCGCCACGCCAGCTGTCGGGTTTGGCAGTACAATGTGCACGTATGGAAGTTGTTGTGAAACTTGGATCGAGCGCACTGCGTTCAACTTTAGGCTTCACAAATGTTGCTGTGCTGTCGTTGAGACATTGGAGGCCAATGACGGTCGCAAGATCCTCGATCGATCGACCAGGTATTGAACTACTATAATAAGGCCAGCTGAACTCAGGAAGAGGGAATATAGAAAGAAAACGGGACAGACGTACCGCTGGACTACCAACTATGGTTTAATACTTTTTCCCTTTTCTGAACCATGACTTTGTGCTTTTTGTTGTTTTAAATGCCACGTAAAAACACACAACTTAACTTATACCGTAAAGCCTAACTTGACTTAAATTAGAATCATCCGTTCTTTACCGGGACATAAAACACCGCAAATAGTCTTTTCTTTGATATTGAGCTTGATCGAAGGCTCGCTGACGCACGCTGCTTCGTTTTCTTCTATGAACATGGTCTCGAGCATCTCTTGTGCATACTGGTTCTTGTATTTTGCGATGATTACATCTGGATGACCATCGTACCGGCGTGCGGTCGTGTATCAGTACTGCGTGGTGCACGTTAAAGACCCCAGGCTAGCAGTCGTACTGCACCGGCTAAATTGCTTATCTACAGTGGGTAACAATGTCGCCATGTTCTGGCAGACTGAACGCCTGCTGTATAAAGAATTAACGACTAATTTTTTGTTTGCTTTGTTTTGCGATGACTAGTGACGCTGCTGAACTCTGCACTGCATTCACTGTTGCGGCAATGGGCTCGTAGGTGACGTGCTGTTATGCCTTTTAGAGATGCGGCGTGTTCTATTGTCCTGTCAATAATGCATCTGCCAGTTTGGTCAATGTAACACTTGCCAAACGATAAGGGAATATGATATACAACCCCCTTTTTCCACGTGGGGCATATCGTCCTGTGAGAGACGTTGCGGGTTTGCATGTGGTTGGTGTCCTGGTTTACCTTACGGCACATGGAATATGCTTTGTTTGGTACAAAGCACACAACCTTGATGTCCTGTCTCGCAGCTATCTTTTTTTAATTTGTGTGTTATTCCATGGATGTAGGGTATTATTGCGATCTTTTGTTTATCTTTTGTCTTTTGCGTTGTACCTGTGTCTGATGTTTTGTAGTTCAGTTTTGTATAGATGTTTTCACACACGCTGACCAAGAGACCATTCGGATATCCAGAGTCTCGTAAACCGAGAACTTGTCTTTTAAAACTGAACTCAATATTAAGGTGACACGAATTGTGTAAGGCCGATAGAAGAGCGGCGTTCGCAGCACTTCGTTTTATTGTTTTGGAATGTCCTGACGCAGATGGAAGAAATCATTTGCTTTACCTGGGTTCACACGTCCAGCGAACGTGTCTATCTTTAAATTCCAGTTTGAGATTAAGGCACTTGGTAACCATATTCACGGGTAGTTCGTGTGTGGAAACCAATTCTGGGCAGCTTTCTTGGAAGCACTGCAAAACTGTCTGTTTGCATTCATTGGTTTTATCCCCCTCCTCTTTTGTATGAAGTATGAGGAAATCATCAACACACCTGAAGATGGCCGTGATCCTTATGTCCTTTAAGTCATTTTGGATGATCCTTCGTCGTTCTGTCCGGAACAAATCACACAGTTAAGGAGGTATGCGAGACGCAATGCACATTCCACTTTTCTGTAGAAAGTGTTAGCCTTGGTGCGCAACTACTGTCGATGTTAGATTTTCTCTGAGCAGTTCAAGGGAGGTATCTACGTTGATTCCCGCTGCGTTTTGGAACGGTATGCTGCCTTGTTTTTCACTGATATTTCGAAGAATTGACATGAGGCTTACATGGGGTATAGAATCTAAGGCATGGTGCCATACGCCCCGAGCCAGTAAACCGTTAATTCTCATAAGTAGTTCAAACTATCTCCACCCCCCCCCCCCCCCACCCTTCCGTTCTCTCCTTTCTCGTTTCTACTTTCTTCTTTTGGTCCCGTATCCCTAACCCTTTCCTACCCCGGAACTGACTTGTCCTCCACGGAAGGTGTGGCCAATATGTACCGGGATTTCTCTTTCCCTCTCAACACTAATAATAATAATAATAATAATAATAATAATAATAATAATAATAATAATAATACTAATGAAAATAATAATACATGTACTGGAGCAGCGGGGATCGACGTAAGGGGCGTTCATAAAGTTCGTATTATAGGTACAAAAAATTGAATAAAACGAAACAAAACAGGCATCAACATGAACGCGGGCCCCTCTAGTTTCCGCACAGTATAAACATCGCATGCTATAGCAGCTCCAAACGCCGCTAGGGAGTCGAAACAAAAATGGCACCGCCCATCGGTGCCAAACACATGCAGTAATCCGTTTTTTTTTTCATTTGAAGGGAAGCAATGCCAAGGATATTCATTCCAATCTGGGAGCGTTTTTCGGGGACAACGCCCCAGTTTATGACACTTTGGTTAAATGGTGCAGATGCTTCCAGTGTGGTCAAATAAGGGGAAAGCATTTCAAGGACGCCGACCAAGTGATTGCTGAAGTGGAGCGATTCCTGCACACTCAAAACGAGGAGTTCTACAACAATGGCCTCCGGCATGCGGTGCATCGCTGGAAAAAGTAGGTAACTTTTGGTGGCGAACGTTTAGAGAATGTCTCAACTTCTACTCGAGTTTGATTGCTGAATTTCTATTTCTTCGTGACAATAATACGAACTTTATGAACGACCTTCGTAGATACCTTCCTTGAACTGCTCAGTGGATATCTAACATGGACAGTAGTTGCGCACCAAGGCAACACTTTTTACAAAAAAAAAAAAAAGTGAAGTGTGCATTGGGTCTCGCACAACCCCTCAACTGTGTGATTTGTTCCTGGCAGAACAAGGAAGGACCATCCATAATTACTTAAAAGACGTGAGTGTCATGGCCATCTTCAGGGAGTTTGATGATTTGCCGATACTTCATACAAAAGAGGGGGGGGGGGGGGGGGGAGAACCAATGAATGCAAACAGACAGTTTTGCAGAGCTTCCAAGCAAGCTGCCCAGAATTGGTTTTCACACACGAACTACCTGTGGATATTATTTATTTATTTATTTCTTCGGTGATACCGCCAGCATTCTGTAGAACGCCCAGGCAGGAGGTGTACAAAAACAATATTCAAGAACAAGCGGAAGCAGTGCAAACAAACAGACAGAGCCACTACTCAACAAAGTGCAAGAGTAGTGCTTCACTAAAAGTATCTAATGATCCCAAATTTACAACACTTTCAGGAAGCGTATTCCACTCACAAGTGGTTCTAGGAAAAAAGGATGCTTTAAACAAAGTGGTTCCACACAATGGTTCGACAAGTGTTAGTTGGTGTTTGCCTCTCGTGGGCCTTGTTTCGTTAAATGAAGTGTAATCACAGAGACGCAGTCGCAAATTACCTCGTATCATATTATACAGAAGCTTCAGCCGTTCTGTTTTTCTCCGGGTTGCTAAATCACTCAATCTCGATCTTGGGTACAAATCTGAAACGGATGACATAAAACCATAACGGTTGTACACAAACCGCAATGCTTTTTTTTTTTTTTTTTTTTGCACAGTCTCTAACATATTAGTTGACAGCTTTGTATGAGGGTCCCATACAATACATGCATATTCTAGCATTGGTCTTATGATGGTTTTATAAGCAGTCAGTTAAGTTTCAGGTGAACAGAGGTTAATATTTCGTTTAAAAAACCAGAACTTCCGCATTGCTTTACGAGCTATAAACTCAATATGTGCACTCCATGACAAATCAGAGGTAATTAAAACTCCGAGGTATTGATATTGTTTAACAGTCTCGAGTGGTACTCCATTGATAGAATATGTAAAAAACAAAGGTTTGCTCTTCCGCGTCATGGCCATTTGAACGCACGTTTTACAGTTCAGAACCATATTCCATTTTAAGCACCATGCACGAACCAAAGATAGACAATAATTTAAATCTTCCTGATCATACGGGTTGTTTACCCTAGCAAATAAAACACAATCGTCAGCAAAAAATCGGCTTTGTACATTGGGGTGGTGTATCTTTAAATCGTTAATAAAAACTACAAACAAAAGCGGCCCAAGGACCGAGCCTTGGGCCACGCCCGAGAAAACGTGTGACTCGGGGGAAAATACAGAGTCAACACTTGCGCACGGTTAGTAAGATAGGAATCAAGCCATCGTAATATGTTCTCGTTACTGATGATGTAGGGTAACTTATGCAGTAGTTCGTCATGGGAGACGCGATCGAACGCTTTCGCAAAATCTAAAAAGATAACATCTGCCTGTCCGCCGATATCAATGACAACCGCAAGTTCGTGTATCTTATGACCAAGTTGTGTTAGGCCCGCTTCAGACGGAGCAATTTCGCCCAGCAACTTGACGTCGCAACACCAGCAACACGGGCCGTCCGCGTTCACACGCAGCAACCGAATTGCTCCGACTTGCTATCATCATCATTCACTTTGAATTTTTTTTTGCACTATTTAGACACCCCGCTACGCGCTAAAAACGTGTTTTTGTATCTTTAAATGGCGTAGAGAATACTAACTCATCTTTCTGAAGAGGTTTATTTCCAAAAAGGATCGATTTCAAACCAGAACCAAGTCTTTAGCTGTCATCATCACCACCACGGGGTGTCACGGGAAAATATGGCGTCCCTGATTGGCTGCTGCCGCTTCAAACGGCTCCGAGTTGTTCGAGTTGCTCGTCCGTTTCGAGCCGGACCCGATCTCAGCAATTCGTGTCGATCTAGGGAAAGCTAGGGAACAACCCGCCAGCAACCTCAAAATTGCTGGAAAAGTTGCCCCGTCTGAAGCGGGCCTTACAGTGGAAAAACCCCGTCTGAAGCCATGCTGTTCTTCCTGAAAAAACATACTATCCTAAAAAAATGCTATAAGATGTTTGAATACGAAGTGTTCAAGAACTTTACTGGCCATATACAAAAGTGAAACAGGTCTGTACTTTTCGATGCATTGACTGTCACCCGATTGAAATATTGGTATCACCCTAGCATTTTTCCAATCATCAGGCACGTCTCCCGTATTGAGACTATGGCAATAAATCAAATGCAAAAACTTTGCCGACCATTCAGCGTATCTAAACAAAAATACATTCGAAATGTCGCAGGACCGTGGCTCTTCCTAACGTCAAGCTTAAGGAGGGCCGCAAAAACTCCCTCTTCAGTAATGCTGATGTCTGGTATCACTATACCAGAAGTCTCATAACTTGGAACTATTCCCTTTTACACAGTAAATATAGACGTGAAGTACTCTTTGCAAGCATTTGAAATTAACTGCTTGTTATTTGTTAGGATATTGCACAGTTTCATGTCCGAGAAAGAACATTTCTTTCGTTTCAAAAACCTCCAAAACCTTCGGGGATCACTAAGCAGATAGTTATCCAAGGTGACGTTAAAAAAACGGTGTTTAGCATTTTTAACAGAAGACCTCAACTGTCTGCGCAAAAACGGTATAGACGAAATGTTATTACCGTTACCAAATTTACGAACTCGCCGTACTTTACGCTTCAAATGTAGAATGTCACGTGTAATCCATGGGTTAAACTTTTTCACTCTCATAATACGCAACGGAACAAACTTCTGAATGCAGTGCTGAACTATACCTTTAAACCGTACCCACAATTCATTGGTAGTATTTGTAACAGGATCATACATATTGTAAAAAAGCGAGTAGCTTTCTTGCAGAGCGTCTAGAATATCGACATCATCCGCATTATTAAAGTCACGGTACCGCTTAATGTCGATAGTAGTTGATAACTGACAAGCTAACGTTAGAGTGCATACTACTAAAGAGTGATCAGAGATACCTTCGACTATTTCGCACTGGGCACCTTGTCGTGCAATCTTAGAGGAAACAAAAACCATGTCAAGAAGGCTTTCACTGGCATTAGTAACACGTGTCGAACTACGAACGACTTGAGTCATATTGCATGAAAAAGCAATGTCAACCAACAAATGAGACTGCTGACACTCCCGCAGTGGTTGCATATGATCCCAATCAATATGTGGTAAATTAAAGTCACCCGCTAGTATAACATGAGTGTAACGATGGTAAGATGCAGATATAAATTCCTGTAATGCCAGCAGGTGTGATACGTCGGCATGAGGCGGCCGATAAAAAGCACCTACAAGGATTGACACCGTTGAAAAATTAAGTTTTGCCCAAATCATTTTAGCGTCAAAGGTACAGCTCACAATGCGGAGGGCAAGTTCGTCTGCTTCTCGCGCAGGGGGTACCGGTGACGTCAGAGCGCCGTGCCCTGATTGGCTGATCGCGGCCCCCCTATCTGAGCGTCGTCTGCTCCTTTGCAACGTCGTCTGCGTCTGTCTTACCTTTCCTGCGACTTTCGGAAGTGCAGAGGCCAGATTCACAAAACCATGTTACGCCGAAAGAGTGCGTAAGACAAAACGTGAGAACGAATTCGTATTCACGAAACGAAATTATCGTAAGTTTTGCTCAGGTTACGACGGAATCCTACGACGATCAACTCAGCATGGCCGACAGCGTCGCTCAGTTACTTGGTCGCGACGACCAACGGACGTTTATTTTTGTACGTGCTCTTCTTACGCGTCACGACTACAAGCAGCAAGAAAAAAAGTAAAAAGCACTTGAAATAAACCACGACGAACAAGAACGCTGGATCCACAAACACCCGGGAAATGCTCCAACGGCCACGATTAACTGACCCCCTCCAAGCGAGCTCGGCAGATAGGCCTAGCAGCGGCGCAGCGGTGCTCCGACGGTCCTTGGCCAAGACCGTCTGCCCACGACCGGTGG
>JABSTQ010004154.1:0-36180 GCA_013358835.2 Ixodes persulcatus
CCATGATCTCATGCGCCACTTCACATGTTTTCTTCAGTTTGTCCTTGAGTTCGATCACGTATCCGTATGATGTTTTTAACTCCTGGTTTAAGCTTTTGTTGGACCACAGCTCCTTAAGGATGGTCAAAGGACCTCTCACGTTTCGCCCGTACAACATCTCAAATGGTGCGAATCCTAGCGACGCTTGTGGTACTCCTCTATAGGCAAAGAGGAGTGCTGGGATATACCTATCCCAGTCCGTGGGTCGTTCTTGGGTCATTCTCTTCTTCATTTGCTTTATGGTACCATTAAATCTCTCTACGAGCCCATTACACATTGGGTGATATGGCGTAGTTAACAACTGCCGAAAGGATAATAGACGTCCTATCTCATTCATAACATTGGAAGTGAAGTTCGTACCTCGATCACTCAGAATCTCCTTAGGTACTCCTTACAGGTAGAACATCTCGACTAGGGCTTCTGCCACCTGCGGGGTATCAATGGTTTTCAATGCCACGGCGTCCGGATACCTCGTGGCTACATCAACCATTGTCAAGATATATCGGTTTCCCTTGCTGGATATCGGGGTTTTTGGTCCAATGATATCTATCGCTACCCGGTGGAAGGGTTCATCAATTATGGGCATACTCATCATTGGGGCCTTTTTCACGGTGCCTTTTGGTATAGTGCGTTGGCACAGATCACAAGACCGTATGAAGCGTTTCACGTCACCTTGCATACCAGGCCAAAAGAATTCTTCCGCTACCCTAGCGACCGTGCTCTTTACCCCCTGATGGCCCGACATTATTCCATCGTGAGCCAATTCCATTACAGTCTTTCTAAATACCGTTGGTACAATGAGTTGGTATTTCACGTCCCCGTCGCTGAATTCGGCTCGACGGAACAACAAATCATCCTTCACGATGTATTCCGTTGTTACGTCACATCTCCATTTTCGCACTCGTTTATTCAGACTTCTAAAACACCTCTGCAGACTCTCATCCGACTTTTGCTCCCCTGTCAATTGAAGAGCGGTGACTTCTAGCAGCTCTATAACCGGCGCCTTGAGCTGGGGCAATTGTTTCTCTTCACTTTTGCCCGTTATTCTTGCTCCTGCTGCAAATGACACCTCGTTATGAATCTTCTCTACATTCAACGACTCCCCTTCTCCGGTTTCTTGCAATAGTCGGTTGTTCTCAGCATGCGAAGTAACGCTGTTCATTGAATTCGACGGCGTTTCGCCATACACTTCATCTCCCTGGTGACGTATTTTCTTTGTACTTGTGCCCCACCCTGAATCCGGGCAGTACACTTTTCTAGCCCCTGCGATGTTACCCAGTATGAGGTCATACAGCGGTTCTTCTACGCATTTGGCACGTACTTCTCCAGTTTAATAAGGTGTATCTATGTTGATTATCGCTTCAGGCATAACCCTCATGGTGCCGTCAACCAGGATAACCCCCGTGGACGTCCCTGTGAACTCTTCACTTTGTACCAGTCTCTTTCTTACTAATACTGTGTTGGTTTCACTATCCCTAAGCACTGATCTCTTAATATCATGTAACCTCCCTTCGACCACCGGCATCATCATGTCGATATTGTGTACTAAATCAGCGTCAGTAACATGTTCAGATCTTGTATCTGTTATCACTCTCTGCTGTTCTTTGTTGTCCCTCGTTAATGCCTTCTGTCTTTTATCCAGGACACACGCTGCTTTGTTCTGGGGGTGATTGGCGCACTGCCCAGCTTTGTGTCCTATTTTGCCGCACTCCCAGCATCGTACTCCTGCCTGATTTTGTCTATATCCGCTTCTGCAGTCACTTGCCTTATGCCCAACCTTACTGCACAAAAAGCATCTAGGCGATGGTCTTCGGGCTCCTCCCGTTTGTCCAGTACCCTTACTGTTCTCGCCGTCTGGTCTCAGTGTTGTACAACCCCCGTCTTTCATAGCACCCAGATTGCATTTTCCCTGAGCTTCCAGGTACTGGTCAGCTTGCTCTGCCATTTCTTGCGCTGCATTCACGTTACATTCTTTTAGAAAAATGGCCAACTTAGGGTGGCAGCAACTAAGGAACTGTTCGGCAATTACCCTATCCCTCACTGCCTCGAACGTCTTCTCTGTCTGCGCCATTTCGAGCCACCTATCAAAATAATTACTCAATCTGGTACAAAATTGTTGTCCAGTTTCTGCCTCCTCCGGCTTGCTTCGTCTGAACTTTTCTCTAAAACCGTCTGCAGTTAGTCTGAATCGTTGGAGCAAGGTGATCTTAACCTTCTCGTAGTCTAGGGAGTCAGCTGCTGTCATCCTCCCGAATGCGGTTAAAGCTTCACCCACGAGACAAAAACTAAGGGACGTCGCCCATTCCTCCTTCGCCCATCCTTGTCCGACCGCAATCCTCTCAAATCTATGCAAGTAGGCATCTAAGTCATCATAGCAAGCTCATGTGCCGCTTTCAGTCTGGCGTCCTCCCTCTCCCTCTCAGCCTTCTGCTGTTCCCTCTCATGTTCGAGTCTGGAATGTTCTCTAGCGTGTACTCTCTCCTCTCTCTCACGTTTTCGTTCCTCCTCCAGAAGATGTAACGCTTCCTCTTTTGTTAGTCCGAGGGAGCTTCCTAAAGCCATTATCTTTTCAAAATCCAGTTCAGACTTAATAGGAAATGTTCACCGGTACAACTGGCTTTCCTCACTCAGCGGTTCGAATCCTGGCAGGCTCGCCAAACTGTGATGTTATAGGTTCAGGTCAAACCGCCGAAGGAGGAATTCAGTCAAACCGTGAGCTTTGATCAAGATATATATATTAAAAAAAAAATAATAAACGTTCTAGTTATATACAAATGTACAAGTCGGAAGCGGTCTCACTTTCGATCCGTCCTCATGTGGCTGGGGGGCTTGGTGCTGTCTGGTTGCCAGCAGCGCTTGGTTGCTGCAGAGCGATGTTCCGCGTGTTTCTTGATGATGGTCTGGGATGCTCTGCTCCGGGACACCGCCGAAGTCGTTGGTCGTTCCCAGTGATGTTCCTTGGTGCTGGTCTGGGATGCTTCTGGGATTCCCACCAGCGGCTACTTCGGGTCGCTGCCGAATGCCTCGTTCACGCGGGATGTTGATGCTCAGGTAGCACACCGCCAAGCTGGTATTTCGCCCGTCAGGAGCGCCCTCGGGACGTCGCCGGGTATGCTTCCACCTGGACGGGTTGCGGCCGAACAAGCCACCTTCGTCTTCTTCTCCTTCGCCCCCTTCTCTTCTGATCTCCTTCCTCGACATTTTCTTCTTCACCTCCATTTCCCTTTCGTAGCACGACACCATTGTACCGGCATGCGATCGTGAAGCACTACTGCGTGGTGCAGGTTGAAGACCCCAGGCTAGCAGTCGTACTGCAATGGCTAAATTGCTCATCTACAGCGAGTGACGCATCGCCACTTTGAAATGGCTGACCACCTACACGCTGTAGACATATCCACAGAACCCCAACAGAAGCGCGTCACTACTTCCATCCAGTCTTGCTGTGTGTGTTGTATTTGTATTTTGTATTTCTTCATTTAGTGTTCCCAATAATGGCTGAAGCCTTCCCATTGGTGCGCTTGTTAGTAACAACACACAAACACGAACAAACGGCGAGAGTGGTGAACAGCGCCACTCTTGCCGCTTGCCACCGCGCCCATTAGTTTTCGGAGAGATTTTGGTCTCTGTGGTATTTGGTCATATATCGCACATGGACACAACCAGAGCGCTGTACCTACAATTTAACACATGCAAGACTTGCGTCAATGCACCCTGTAGGTGGTCGCACTTTCAGAGTCATTTTTATGTTGCATAAATGATAGAATGGATGCTTGGGCGAGTTGGTGAACCATATTCTACGGTGACAGCGCAGAGAAACAGTCGCTCACCAGATTCTCAGGAAGACAAGCAAACGCGCTGAACTTACAACTCGTGCATTCGAATACTTCGTTCTTCTCTTCAACGTCTGGGTTGACTTTCCAGAACGTGATAAGCAGAAAAAATAGCACAAAACACAAGGAAAAAAAGCGAAGAAAAAAAAGAAAAGCAAAAAAAGGAAGCTGTTTTGTCGTTTCCTTTTCTTTTGTCTTGTCTTTCGCTTTTTTTTTTGTATTTCGTGCTATTTCTTGTGCTTATCACGTTCTGGAAAGTCAATCCAGACGTTGAAGTGAAGATTGAAGTAGTCGAATCCACAAGAGTTATAAGTTCAGCGCGTGTGCTTGTCTTTTTGAGTATCTGGTGTGTGATTGTTTCTCTACACTGCCACGATAAATATACAAAAAATAAATAATGACATTAGCATACTTGTCGTGCCAAACCCTGTCAAACGTCTTCCGAACTCTGATCTCCATGAGATCACAATACCATCGTTTGTGATGTAGTGGCGCGGCAGACTCTATACTTGTTTTGCTTCAGTCTTTGTAAGGGGAACGCTGTATTCCGATTCTACTCACCTATGGTGTACTAGATAGCACCATATTTGCAGAGCTAGTTTTCGGTTTTTGTAGTTCCATCGAAACATATTTCAGCTTTTAAGTTATTTGTTATTCGGCATGTAAATTTACAAGCTTATCTAGATTGAAGGCAGCAAATATCTTGCCAGCACTCATGGTACGCGTTTCAAGTATATTGCATTAAAATAATTGACCCACCTCTGATTTTATTTGTCAGTGCCTCTAGCGAGTTGTGCATTCAAGGATTGCGTTTGTTTGTTTGTTTCACATTATCTACAGCACATTTTTCACCTTTCTACTCAGTGCAGCCCTCACCGAACAAAAGCTAGCATCGACTAGGCCGAGGATAGGTCCATGGCAGTCTGCAAAGTTTGTTGATGGTAAGCTGCCTTATATATAGAGCTGAGTAAGAGCAGCTTGTCCTGGTGACAATTTGAAATGCATTTTTATGTTTCAGAAAGTGAAATTTGCTTGGGCATACTTGCTTAGTGAAACCTTACCAAGCCTGTTCAGAACTTTCATCTTCTTGAGATTTCAATACAGCCGTTTGTGCTGCGCACACACTGGCTACTTCGGCCAGGTAGAGACTTGATCCCTATGAAGGTAAACAGGTGATTATCAACTGCTCAGTGCTGTCTGTGGTGACGTTCTCTCCTTGCCAGAAAACTTACCACGCTTGGTTCGCAAGGCATTTGAAAAGGAGAGCAAGACAGCTGCTGCATGATGCTCTCAGTACTGGGCAGCCGGCGATTGCTTATTCACCTTCGTATAGATCACGACTGTACTTCAAGTTCGGCAAGTATTACACTTCTCTGATTCAGCCTAGCAGTGGTGTGCTGAGCGGTATCTGTAGAGCTAGTTGACTTGTGTACACTCAGTGGCTGTGTGGTATAAAACACACCCAAATGGAACCTTTAATGCAATCTTGTGTAGTCCCATTGATGCTATGATTATAATTACACACCGTTTTATGGCGCGAAAAAAAAAAACGCGATGTAATCGGTTTTTTAGACTGCCTGTGCGACCTTCAAGCTTGTCTTTATACGTTCTCCGTGGTGAAAAGCCCTCTATAAGCAAGATTTAGAGAATCCTTGAGCTATATGCTGCAAGGAGTGAAAGCAGTTGTCCGGCCGCATTCTTCCCTTTTTTGTATACTGTGCGAACGCAGACGTACGCGCACTTTGGATGCTTTAAACTTAAAGGCCCCACATAAAGCACACGGCCTAATAAGCATAAATTATTGTGAAGTGTTCGCGGATTTGGCTTTTAAATGTCATGCACATAGGAAGCACAATGGTGGTGTAAAGTACGCCGAAATTGTAATGGTGCACTTTAAAGGTATACAGGGTATATTCAGCGAAATGTGGGCCAAATCGTTTGTGCCAAAACTATACATCCCACAAAAAAAGTCGTGTTGTTTTGATCCTGGGCCAGGGGCCCATTTAGAAAAATTATTACAAAACAATGTGGTTAATAATGTGTATGTGTGCTGATTATTGTTTTTTTTTTTGTTCCAATTACAGCATACACGGATGGTATCTACAAGGATAAGGGGTGGGATTATGTAGAGATCCTAGTGCTTCTTTCTATGAGTACAAAGCTTTCCGAAGTAAGGTCAGACTGGAAGAAGGACCAACAAGTTCCACCTTGTCCTGAGCAGCCACAATAATGAACACAGAATTCAGAAGAAGAGTATTACGAAAGACTTATAGGGCAGCTACGCTTTTTGAGTTTGCAATGACATTTGATTATGATCACAAATATTCCTGCTTTGCTGAATGTCGCCTAGTTTACACACCATATTGGTGATCTTTAGAGCAGCAGGAATAATTTTGACCAGAATTAAACGTTATTGTTAATTGACCAAATATGGCTGTCTGTGTAAGTCCTTCGTGTCTTTATTCTTTTTACTTGTGTTTTCATTATTTCATTTTTTTCTCATGATTTAGTCCTTCGTGTTTTTGTTTTTGTTATTTTATGTAGTAATTTGTTTCTTTTTTTGAGGGTTTAGTTGAAGATATGATGCCCTCTTCATTTTCTAGTCCGGGAAACAGAGGTGACCTCGTCGTGTTCAAGGAGCAGTAATGACCTTTTCATCTTGTATTGCCTCCGGCGAACAATGGTGTCTGTGTGAGTGTGTGTGTGCAACGTATGTGGTCACAAGGGATGATTTGGGGACCGAACGGAGAAACAAGGCCAGCGAGGAGCGACTGGGGGACTTTGAACATCGCACTGTGCGAGGAAGGACTTCAACGACGAGCATAGCAAGCAAGCTGATGTCAAAACTGCTGTGCTCGACCAGAGAGGTGAATCAGGACTGTGACTCTGTGAGTGAGAACCACCGCCTTTGGAACTTTCCTGTAGTTTACAGCTTAATTGTCGCCTCCCGTTTGTTTTATTTTAATAGGTGTCCGTGTGCTGTTACATTTTTAATTTTAATAGTTGTCCGTGTGATATCACAGTTTTGTTTCCTATCATTTTTTTTTAATGGTGGAAGTGCTAGTTTGCAGTTTTGGTGATTTTATGTATAAAACTTTTTTTTGCAAACTATATTCCCTGTCTGCTCCCTTGACAACCAATCCCACCAAAGGGCTGCGACTTTCGGACGTTGAATGATGTGTTAAAATGTTTTCTAACTAGTGATTGCCTGCATTCTATCTTTGTAGCATACATATTTGTCTGAATGACAAATTCCGAACCAGGCCAATAGAGATTGGTCTGTGGCCTCTTCTGTAGATATATCTATGTAAATACATGTTTGGCAGTGTGGGATAGCAGTACATTTTATATTTTGTAGATATTTGTAAAAATGCATTATACGATCCCAAGTCTGGACCTGGAAAGTATAGTACCTGCCCCATGGCATTAATTTTCATGTGATGCTAGAAGGAGCATCACATGGAATGTGCTTTATATGGGATGGGTACCCTATTTGACAGGCCCAAGCATGGGATCATATAAAGCAGTCTATATATGGTATATAAGGAATTGGGCAGATATGGAAATATAAGGAATTGTGCAGATATGACTTTATCCGTCCAGATACGGCCTTATTATGCATATCTGCCCGTATCTGCCCAATTCCTTATAAATACGTATCTGTATTTTTTAATATAAGTCCAGATATGACATTTTTGTAAGGGTAGGTATGTCACTCTATTAAACTATTTCTTTTATTTTCGGGTGTTGCCTGATACGGTTGAATATACAGTTAGACCCACTCCGGTGAAGATCTATGGATTGGCCAGATACAGTTCAGCTTCCGCTTCGACCAATTACGGTTCGGGTTCCGGACTGGTTATTTCCGGTTCATTTAACGGTTTCTAGAAATCCGGTTGCGGGATTTCTAGAAACCGGCAAACCGCAGCCCATATGACGGTTTAATATTCCGGATCCCGACAAACCAGAAATCCGGTTTGTCGGGATCCGGAAATCCGGGGCGGATATGACGGATTGAAATTGCGGATTCATTCCGGTTTATTTTTGAACCGTTTTTTTTTTTTGGTGAGGACCCTCAATTTTACACAGCGTAACTATAGTGTTGCAGAAATAGAATGCTTAGCCATAGTGTATGCGTTAAAGCGATTTGACATGTATTTGGATGGCGCAACATTCCAAATTCAATGTGATCATTTAGCGTTGTCATGGCTGAAGAGACTTCAGAACCCCACTGGTCATCTCGCTCGTTGGGCACTTACGCTACAACATTACGATTACACTAAAGTGAACAGGGCTGGTGCTACAAACCAAATTGCTGATGTACTTTCCCGCGCGCTCCTGCCTGAGGAGCACGTGCAGGAAGTTCCAGGTCTGTTTGCAGTCGTTAATACAGCAGAGGGTCTACCTGACTTACGGTGGGAAACATTGGTCTCAAGAAAGGATCTTCTCAAGGCCCAGCCCGACGATGGGTTGTTTCAACAACTGGCTGCCTTGTTGGCAGCGTCCAGCCCAGTCAATACCAGGGTAATGAACAGTTCGATTCTTACTTACTAAGCAGTGAATGACTTCTGTTGCGCTACATAGCTCAGGCTGATGATGATCTGAGCAGTACTGCGTTTTGAACAGTCATACCTCGGAAGTTACGTAAGTCCTTCATCAGATACACTCTGAGCTCTGCCCTAGCCGGACACAGCAGTGTCCGGCATGCGGCAAGCGTGGCCCGGCATGCGGCATGTGGCCCGGCATGCAGCGTGGCCCGGCATGCGGCAAGATGTACTGAGGTATGCACATAGTTGCCCGTCATGCCAGAAAGCGAAGCCACGTGAGGGTGAACCTCCAGGTCTCATGCAACCGATAGCAAGCCAGAGCCCTTGGCAGATCTGTTGCTGTGACGTCATGGGTTCATTTCACCATAGCCCACGCGGAAACCAATACTTGTTCGTAGTAACAGACCATTTCACCAAATGGGTGGAGCTGTTCCCTTTACTAAAGTTGGAATGGCAGAACATGGGGGACTGCTTACTTTAAGTTTCACACGTTTTCGTTTCCCGGCTATCCTAATTTCGAATAATGCGTCATATTTTACGAGCAAAGTGTTCATCGATGCATGCGCTGTTCTGTGAATTAAAGATAAACGCACTTCACCGTATCATCCACAGGCAAATATAGCCGAAAAAGTAAATCGAAACCTTAAGATGATGCTTGTTACTCATGCCTACCGTCACAACGACTGGGATGCGAAGCTCCTAGAAATGGCCTTCGCCACCCGCATCATGGTAAACACCACCACCAATCCCCGTCATCTGGACACCAGGGTCCTAGGACACGTGGTGGCCTCAGTCACCGAGGGCGGCAACCGGCCAGACCCACCAAACGGAACCGCAGCCAATGGGCAAGACGTGCCACACACACCGGAAACTGCCTCTGCCAACGATGCTGGGAACAGTTATCAAGGACGACCGCAACTGGGAGCGCGCCCTAGCGCTTATACAGCGCCGCATCCACGCCTTCTGCGACGACCCCCTCCCAATGACGATCACGACGACACTGGCATCGACATGCCAGACACTTAAGGGGGGGGGGGGGGGGGGGAAGTGTGGGAGCGAGAATCTGCCAACACGCCCAGAGGCCACTGCCGACCGTTCAAAGTAGACAACGTCTGAGGCGCACAACAGCGCACGAAGAATAGGCGCGAGAGCCTATAAAAGAGGGGATACGGCCACAGAAGGGGGAGACGGACCGAGGTCACGGAGGCATGTATATCGAACGCTACGGGCATGTTATACTTCAATCCCTATCGAAAAATCGGGTATAACTTTTCGCTATCCGGATTATGGAACCGGAAATCTATCTGGATTCTATCTCGACTCTATCTGGAATTTAGGTTTTCAGAAATTTTTCCTTTGTCTGCAGTCTGGATTTCATTTTTCCAGAAACAAATTTCCGGTTCCATAATCCGGATAGTCAAAAGTTATTCCGGATTTTTGGTAGGTATACTAACAACCCTTTGCTGTTACTTTATTCAATGTAGTTTCTTGTTTTGGAAACCCCGGCTTCGTTTTGTTCCTCCCTGATGGGCATGCAGCGAGGCAACCCTACCACAAATTTTATCAGTACGATCAATATAGATTTAAATTTTGGTGGAATTCACCTTGTCGCAGAGCACACTCCGTCTCACTCTAACATGTCCTACGGGAAATTTTAGGACACAGGCTCGTAGAGTTGCAAGATGGTCCGGCTATATGAGAACGTCCCAAGCTGGAGCGTCTAGCCAAGCTATAAGCTTGCACCTCTAGCCTGTACTTCGCCGTGACGCTCGCTCAGTTTTTGCTCTTAAAACAGCCCTACAGCATATTTTGTGTTAAAACGTACGTGCTTAGACGAGACCTTGCTGAAAGAGATGAAGATGCATGTTATAAATGTTCCTGGTAAAAATATTCTGAAATTCAACAGCTCCCCCAACCCCCGATGGCACACACAAACGTACATGCTTATTAAGCATCTTGCAGACAGCACCTGGGCAGCGACAGTGCACACTTTGCTTACCATACAGTATGACGGAAAGTTTGTTCTACAGGAGTATCCATAGTTCCAAGAAATACAGAAATTATTTAAAATTTAGCCTACCTGCAGGAATAGAAAGGGAGCAGAAGTGTGTACAAGCTAACTGTGAGGCAGAAAAATCAGCCTAATGTTTCAACCCACAATAGAGATGGGTTTGCAAGTGGATGGTATTATCCTGAATACAAAAAAAAAAAAAAACATTTGAAAACTAAGACGAAACACACATGAAGACCAAGACGAAAGACATACCCCCATTAAAAAGACGTTTTCGTTTCGAGGAAGCCAGCAAAAAAACGTTTCAAGGAAAGCAGATTCGGAGAAGACAAAAGCCTGTAGCTAGTCAAGATCATTAATTCACCGAAATCTCAAAAAGCGGCTGCGACACGGCCAACTCGGCAACTTCCTCAGAAAATTCAATTAATGTGCGGGACAGACATGACGGAGCTTCTCGTACGACCGTTTGAAAGTACGACCGGTTGAACTAACATTCGCGCTGAGGCGTTGTCTGTCATACGACCGTCAAACTCTGACCACATATCAAATATGCTCGAGGAAATGTCCCCAATGAACCAGTAAAGTTGAGTCATATATCCCGAGACAGAGAAATACTGAAAGACACGGACATTATTCCATATATTTCTGTACGTTCGTCCTGTCCATCCTCAGTCGTGGTGTTTAATGTTTCATAATTCACTGCACTTGAAAGCAAACAAAGTGGGTATGACAGGCGTCCGAGTTCGGCGGAAACGAGGAGGCCCATGCAACTGATCTGAGCGCAAAACTGACCGATCATACCTTGGGGAAACTATAGGGGGCGTTACTGTGCCTGGAGAGCGGTGGGGGGGCTAAATCCAGTGAAAAAACTGATAAAATGAGAAGCGGCGACACCAACCAGGGGGAAGAGAAGCGGTGCCTGCAGTGGAAGGTACACGCTGCGGCGGTGTCGACCGATGACGTTTGTTAATACTAACTTTATGTTTGCACTCTACTAATAAATGTAGTTTTCCGTTTTCTGAAGTCCTGGCTTCTTGTTGTTCCTCCTGGGTGGGCACGCAGTAAGGCAACTTTCCCACATGGCGCCCAACGTGGTGCCATCTGGGAAAGTTGCCTTGTTGCAAGTTGCAAGCGAAACCGCGTGGTGGCCAGCCCCCAGGTATCATGCAACCGATCGTTAGCCAGAGCCCTTGGTAGATATGTTGTTGCGACGTCATGGGCCCTTTGCCGCGCAGTCCTCGCGGGAATCAGTACTTGTTCGTAGTAACGGATAATTTCGCAAAATGAGTTGAGCTGATTCCTTTGTGCGAACTGGACACGCAGACAATCTGCCTGCTGCAAACATTTACCCACTTCCGATTCCCGACGAGTTTGATTTCCGACAACGGTTCCTATTCCACTAGCAAGGTGTCCGTGGATACGTGAGTGGTGTTGGGAATTAAACATAAACGTACACCACCATATCACACGCAAGCAGACATCACTGAAAGGGTGAAGAGGAACCATAAGATAATGCTTGTCGCGCATACAGATCGCCTCAAGGACTGGGACGCGAAGCTCTTAGAAATCGCCATTGCCACTCACATCACGGTTAACCGGTCGACTGGCCTCAGCCCTGCCCAGCTAATGTTTGGCAAAGAACTTGCCTTCCCGCTTTCGAGCGCTGTTCGCTCAAAAAGACCCCCGTCGCAATGCCGCAGCTACGCGAAGTTTGCAGACGACCTCCGCAAGTGTTTCTCGGACAACCTCAGAGAATCTCGGGAGAGCCCCGACGTCGCCAGGCTGCAGCAGTCTGAGCAGTACAAACAAGGACGCCGGAAACTGCAGTTTGAGGTGGGAGACGTGATGCTCAGGCGCACTTATACCCTGAGTGATGCAACAAGGGGATTCACGGCCTCGCTGGCAAACAGGTGGGAGGGTCGATTCCGTGTTGGCAAAAAGCTGTCCCCGCTTACATACACGCTCATTCACTGCTCTAGTGGTCAGTTCACAGGACCAACTCATGCCACCCACCTAAAACGATTCCACCGCCAAGAAGATTTCTCGCAGGATCCTAGAGATGGCTGCAGCAATCGGGTCCCTGATCCGCCCTCCACGCCACCCGCCGGTACAACCTGTGACGCCGGTGACAGCTAACAGGGAAATCATGAAGCGGCAGACGATAACAAGTATTCTACACCCTTAAATCATTTTGAACGTTCGGTCCCGTTTATGCCCCATCGATATGTTCTCCTTTTGAAATCGGGTGGGGGGAGGGGGGAGGGGAGTATATCTCACCTGAGAACACTTATCGACTTTTATTTTCAGAGGCCACGCCTAATGTTGCGCTCACCGGTTCGTTTCCTATTTTTATGAAGATGGAGAGAGGGTGGCGATCCCATCACCACGGCCATCGCAGCCATAGCAGCCACCACGGCCACCAGGGGCGGGGGATTTGATCCAGGTGGCGACCAGTTACCCAGGCCACAAGGAAAGACCAGGGCCATCGTGACGACATCTGGGTAACGTGAACTTCCACATCCTCTGCCGCCGCTACCGACGATTGCCACAAGCCACTGTGACAACATGGAACGTGCAGACCGAAAATGGACCGGTCGGCTGGGCATCCCGGCAAGCCTGAGAAGAGCAACCCCGCCCAAAACGTGGGGAGGCGCACGTCATTGTCCCTGAGCCTTTCAGGGGACTGACACTGTAGGACCGCCACCCCAATGAGCCAGCTGCGCAATACACAGCAGAGGAACGGAGGCTCCTCTGTCCGCTATATGGTGTCCCGGAGCTCGCTCGAGAAACACACCGAGCGAGGCTCCTACACGTGACCCGGGAAGCTGCCGACCGTGCTGCGAGGCTCCAAAACAACGAGCTGCAAATGGCTATCAACGAACTTCTAAGGTCAAACGATCACGCCGAGCACGTCATCGACATGCCGGACTTTTGAGGGGGGGGGGGGGGTAGTGTGGAAACTGTAGGAGGCGCCACTGTGCCTAGAGAGCGCGGGGAGGGGGGCGTTACCCCCAGTGAAAGTACTGATAAAAGCAGCAGCGGCGACGCCGACAAGGGGGAAGAGAAACGGGGCCTGCAGTGGAAGGTCCACGCAGCGGCGGTGTCGACCGATGACCTTTGTTAATACTTACGTCATGTTTGCACTTTACTAATAAATGTAGTTTCCCGTTTTCTAAACTCCTGGCTCCGTGTTGTTCCTCCGGGTTGGGCAAGCAGCAAGTCAGCTTTCCCACAACTTTTAATAAGAGCATGTTCTTTACTGAATAAAACCGCACAATAAACGACGACAAGAGTATCCTTACCTCATTCCGGCAAACGTTCATGTCAACTCACGCCGGTGCGTAGCTTCCTGTGCATTTCTAGAAAGTGTGCTAAATTTCTCGAGCACGCCAACCCTTGCAGTACGCCAGCTGCAAGCTGTTTTCTGCTGTACATGGTAAAACCCGCGACGGAGGCCAGAAGGACAACCGCAATACTTTTCATCTGTCTTGGGCACCGATCTCTATTGTAGTAGGCTGGATTGGGAATCGAGACTTGTCTTGCTGGTGTCGAGTGGCACCACCGGCAGCCATTACGTGACACCAGCTAGTGCGCGGAACACTATGAAAAAAAACTAGGAAAAGTGTCATTTCCAACGTTTCTATGCTGTTGTCGGCACTGAAACTTTCGGCTGCTTTTCGGGAAACCTCTCAAATAGCTTGTGGACAAACATTAAAACTGACGGACCAAACAGTTCCTATAAATAAATGATTTGTGGTCGAGAGTGACTCCGCTTGGCGAAAGATGCCGTGCAGCTCAATGAGACGAGAGTTACCTAGAGTTACTGCAGAGTCTGTGGTGGTTTCAATGAGTAGGGTTTAGCAGAGATTCTTGAAGACTTTGCTACGCCGAGTTCGCTCACTCCCGGAAAGCCGCTTTGGACATGGCACTTTTTTTTAGATTCATCAGATTCTGCGCTTCCCCGAAGATGGTCTTATTGACTTTAAGTTCCTTTGTTTACTCTACTACAAGAGCAAACTTACCAGCTCAGCCGTAAGTGCTCAGGCACGTTTTTTTTTTTTTTAAATCGGCGTTCGAACGCTTGACAAATATCAATTCGATCTCCTAACACCCGATAGAATGATTGCAGCACATCATGAAATACTCGCCTTCAAGCACAGCGTAAAAGCTTCAATATTTCTACTTTTGTGTGTTTCTCCCATGGACTTGCGTGCATTGCCTGGTGTCAAGTATTGGTCTCCGGTGGTGCCACCGACGGGCTCCTGATCCGCGATCCATCCTACTACTATAGAGATCAGTTGTCTTGAGTTTTAGTAGGTGGCTACCAACGTTGCCTGTACTCGGTTGCACTATGTTTTCCGCCAGCCATGCGAACCGTGTCACACGCCTATTTTGAGCGGTTTATATTTGAATAATTGTTAACCAGCGGAAAAAGAAAACAGGTGTCAAGCACTTTCTGTGATTTTGGAGTGACCTTTACAATTGCACGAGTGCATGCACTTGAATGTTTAATTCTAAGGTGTATAAAACGTGTCTAGCACATTCCTGTCACCCGCCAACAGGGTGGTAACGGTCAATGGCTCGAGACCAATGGGCAGTTAAGCAAGCCTTAAGCCTGTATGCGAGTTGCAGCCGTCAAAACGCTTGATGACGGGGGGGGGGGGGGGGGGGGGGGGGGTTGGTCACTTTCTCTTGGACTGTAGAGCTTGTACTTCAGCCATTCCAGTAAAATATATTTCGCACAGGAATTCAAGCCAACGGATTTCTAGATTTCGTTCCTTATTTCGTTTACATAGGTAGTCCAATTCAAATGTTTATTTACCACACTTCAATAAATTTCTGATCATTTAAGTGTTTAATTTTCATGTCTTTGAATTGAACTTTAATATCTGTGTAGAGGGCCAGGTTCACAAAGGAAAATATTATATATGTTTTTTTTTTTAATTTTGCGATAAACCATTCGCAAATTAGAATAAATATTTGTTGACTGTACACTCTAGCTCGCTTAGATTGGCTGCAGAAAAAAGAAATTATATTCTGTCATATTAAGTTTTTGGTAAGTGGTACATTAGGTATATATCAATAAAATAAATGAAAAAAACAGCAAAGACCCCTATATTGAGCCTTGTGGCACGCCATATATTATAACTCCTTGACGTGATTTTGCGTTCTTACAGACCGTATACTGTCTACGAGATGTTATGTAGATAGTGATAAGTTTGTGCACGTTTCCTCGTGCGCCATATGCCTCGAGCATTGAAATAAGATTTTGATGTTTTGTAGAGTTCAAGGTTTTCTGAAATCGATAAATGAGGCAATTGTGAAAAGTTGATTTTCTATATTATGTAATATTTTATAAATACAAAAGTGCTAATTCCTTTTTTTTTACAATTCGGAAAGCCATATAATTGTTTGTATGTAACATGGTACTTGAAAAAAAGAAGAATAAAATCGTTCGTTAATTATTTTTGCAATTAGTTACAAGAACAGATGCAACACTTCTATGGGCGTGTAGTTACCCAAGTCATGTTTGGATCCACCTATACTGATTCTTAAAACTTTCGCTATTATTAGTTCATCAAGAAATATACAACTTTCAAGGATGCAATTGCATATATGAGTAAAGGAGAGTGAAATAATGTGCGATGCAGAATTAATGGGCAATAGTTTAAGCTCATCGAAACCACAGGCTGTATTATTTTAGAGACATTATAAGCGTTATTATTCCCTTTTTGAGGGAGAGAATATAGAACGATCGAACTTGGAAGGATATTGTAAGTGTTTTTTTTTTATAATCAACAGTTGACTTGTAGACGGGACTTTGCCAGCCGCAAGAAAATGTAAATTAAATATTGTTACAGGAAGAAAGCACAAAACGAGCAGAAGGACGAAAAGAGACACGTAGTAGCTTTCAGCTTACAACAATATAAGTTTGACGCCAGCAAACTCTGCACCGACAAGCGTCGGTGGGGAAGGAGGAGGGAGCGACAGGGAGACGAAAAGGGGGAGAAGGGTGCGAGAGGGAGGAGAACGGGGAAGAAGGGGAGATAGCATTTTCGCATACTGAAACAAATTTGACGACTGAAAGCCGATGGGAGCGTGCTCTTGTTGTTCACGGTGGTACAAGCGGAGTTTGGGGAAACGCCGGCCTGAGAAACGCGAGTTCTGGCTTAGTCAACATGAGAGAGAGGGATGCTATATTTTTCTTGTTTGTCGTCTTCCTATAAGCCTCAATTATCACTCTCCCGTAGCGCTCCCGGTGTTCCCCGACAACTTCAGTCCCGTTAAACAGTGGGGTGCATGCCTGGCAGTCCCTGCCGTGAAGTATTATAGGACGAAATGACACCTCTGGCTGTGAAGCGCGTTCGATGTTGTGTTCACGGAGGCGATCGTTTAGGCATCGGCTCGTTTAGCCGATATATTCAGCGCCATACGTCAAAGGAATCGAGTAGACCTCTTCCTTTGCGCATCGAACCAATTGAGAGCTGTGTTTTTTTGTACACGCTGGGGGGAGGGGGGGGGGAACTGACGCCGTTAACCAGTTTGCTCATAGAGCCCAGTCTGAGCATGCATTTGAAAATGACCTTGGTGCCGTAGCGGGACGCGAAAGACTTGACGCGGTGCGCCAAGTTATGCATGTAGGGAATGCAGGCCGTCCCACCACCCGCAGCAGCACGCGAAGTGCGGGGGGTTCGATTTACGACGAGCCTCTGCGTGGCAGAACTGAGAAGATTCCTCGGGTAACCGGCGTTGAGAAGGCGGTTAAATTTTGTTTGTATACTCGAGTCTCAGTGGTGACAGCACGACCTACTGCGTGCAGAGGAAATCAACGTTGTGACCACCAATGTCTTAACGGACCTGGAATGGACGCTGAAAATGGAAGAGCCGGTTTCTCCGAACGTTGCCGAAATGGTCAGCACATACCCGTCGCTGTCGTAATCAACCTGATGTCTAAGTACTGCAGTTCCTTCTCCGTGGGATCCTCCCTCTTAAAGTTGAGGCTGCTAGCCGCTCTGAAAAAACAAGGCGAAATAGAGTGGACCGGAATCCCTGTAGGGTGAATTACAAGGTAGTCATCCACATAGCGCACCACCTGACACCCGGGCACGATACTCGGTAGTACCCCGTCGATCGCCCTATCTACTAAGGAAAGATAGATCTCGCTCATCGCCGGTGCCAGGAAGGAACCGATGCATACACCTGATTTCTGAATAAACACTTCTCCGTTCTGTTCAATCATTGTAGAGCGGAGGTAAAGTTGGAGCAACTGAATAAAAGCCGAACAGTGGGGATGCCTGATGCGTTCTGGAACTTGTGTTCTTGTGATGCCTTCTGGAAGGGCGAAGTTCTGTCCCCGCTTCAATAGTCTTCCTGCCGAAGGTAATAATTAAGTTAATAAATACTAAAATATAAACCCTTTAAGGCAGGCTGCCCGAACTCACGTATTAAAACATCCTTGCACATCTTCCTACAAAAAAAAAAAAGGAAGCGGGTAGGAAAAAGAAGGCCTTCCCGAAAAAAAAGAAAAAAATCTGCGCCAAACAGCGTCGAACATGCCCCGAACCCGTGATATCGCGAGAATAAACTAACTCTGGCTACAGTTACTCTCGAGTTCGAGTGGGAAAAGCAGTCGCGAAAGAGTAACTTTGATGAAGAGAGAGTTAAAGAAGAGTAAGTTAGGGCCTTTACTCTCCTTTAAAACCTTTTCTTTTTTTGAGAGAGAGAGAGAGAGAGAGAGAGAGTGAGTTGCTTGCACTGGGACCTCTCAGATTTGCGGTTCGGCCTTAGTTCGAGCGGCGCGGTTTCTGCGAACGGTTGGAAACAATCTTTCTCGCCAGAGCCTGTGCAGTCACGTTGCCTCTGTTCCGGAGTGTCGCGGCCAAAACAAAGCCAAAAGCACTTTCTTGCATCTTGTAGCATCATAAAGAGAGTCGCAGACAGCGGTTGACATATTTATGCACGTCGATAAGATCTCCGGGTACAAAACACTGACAGGAAAATGTGATCACATGGTGCAGCTCGTGCCGGAAACGCAGCGTTAACTTTGAAATGTAACATGGCATGGCGCTAGCTTTGCGTAGGACTTATTGTGCTTTAACGTTAATGTTGGTGCATCGTCTCAATTTTTTATCTTAAGCCCGCTTCACATTTTTATTAGATTATTATAAAACATCAGGGCTGAAGAGTGTATTTTCGGTAGATGTCTGGTGTACTTATTTCACTTCTGCAGCGCTGCTGGCTTCGGATTCTGTTGCAAACAGGAGTGATTTGCTAAGAAAGTAGTGTTTTCTTCAGACCGGCATTGTTGTCTACAAAGCCGGAAGCTGAGCGACTTGATATTGCTTTACTATGTTGTAAAAACCACGCCCAAGCCAGCAGTGCGGGAGAAGTGCAATAAGTAAACCAGTCGTCGGCGTCGGCGTAACCGCTCTAAATTTAGCGGGGAAATTGACTTCACGTGACCTCACCAAGTCCCCGCTAAATTTAGAGGGGGAATTCAGTTTCTCCGCTAGATCTAATAGATACATTCATTTTATCCGCTAGATTTAACGGGAAAATTGACATCACGTGACGTCAACACAAATTTAATTCCCCGCTACGTGACCTCAACACCAATTAAATTTCACGCTAAATCAGGCGAGGAATTGAATTGGTGTTGAGGTCACGTGGCGTTAATTTTCCCGCTAAATCAAGCGGAGAAACTGAATTTGTTTATAGGTGACGTAACAAAAGTCATGTGACGTAATATTTTCTGCAAAATATAGCGGAGAAAGTAAATTGCAGGAGGAGGGGAGGAGGAGAGAAGGAGGGGAGGGAATGGAGAAGGAGGAGGGGCGTACTCTCCCCTCCTCCTCCTCAAGAGCTGCGCTCTAATTTCGCATTACAGAGATTTGTAAATATATTTCATTGTTTCCACGAAGAACATAATATTAATTTGTTTTAAGTAAGGAAGGAGAAGACGAACACCTAACTTCACTGTGACGTCTGGCGGCGCTTCGTTGATAGAGCGCAAGGACAGCGCACCATCGCTTGCCACGGCAGGGCCTCCGCACTGCAATAGCACGCAACGAGTGCAGGCATGACGCACGGCGCACCCGCAATATGGCGCCAGTTTGTTATCAAGGCAAGGGCGACGCCAGAGCGAAGTTCTCCGCTCTCAAAAATCTCGCAGCCAGTGGGCGCCGACGATAAGAGCGCCAGTGTACGGGAGCGAGCCCGCCCTGGTCACAAACGCGGTGGGTTCTAAATTTTTTAAAAAGGCTGTACATAACGGCTTTATACTGACGAAGCATGGCAGATTGCCACGAGACGCGGCCGCCGAAAGTGAAAAAGTAGAGCAGCACACAAAGTCAAGTAATGGGCGCCCCGCTGCGGCGAGACGCCGAAACACACTTGTCCCGAGCGATGGAATGTCCGCTCGTGCTTCTCGCGTTCCTCGGGCTACAGCTTCTTTTTCCGTCGGTTTAATACCAGACTCCCCGAGAAATGCTCTGTGCTACCAGCTCCTCGGGATCTAAATCTGCGACCGTGCACTCCATGGCTCCGTCGTCGAACTGCCAGGCTCTGCTAGTATAAAGGAGGCTATGATAGCGCTTACTTCGAGAGTTCAGCATGCATATAGTGAAGCCATCAGGAGCTCAGGTGGGCTCACCAGGCTTGTGTGGTGTTTACAACAGCCCATATGGTGGACACACTATATTTTTCTGTGTTGCAAAATGATTTAATGGTGTTACACCAAGATTCTAAGATGTATTCTTCATTAGGGATCGTTGTCCGTCACGTCATCAATAATTATGCTGTATTTGTTTTTATTTAACCGACATATAGAGAGACGCAGTATTCACTACATGCGGCCTAGCATTATTCTACCATTTTACATTGAAAACGAAATGCTTCTCAGATATCCGATAATTGTGAAGCATATGTATCATGTCTCCGGAAATTGAAAGGCAGGCGGAGATTAAAAGTAATTTTGATTTTTGTTATTGAGTAACCTTCAACTTTATACCTAAAGTTGCATTATTTTACAGTAAATAAGCTGGGGACCGTGAAATATGCGGTTGTTTGTTTTCCAACGTAGAGGAAACTCATTATTAGAAAATATGATGATTAGCCTTTACCAGCGAGGCCGTACAGAGAGTGCCACTCGCCGCTCAGACAAACATAAATGTCCAAGTGCATCTAACCTATGGTACGACTCATCCGCTCAATGCTAGACCACCTGGCATCCTATTATGACATGAAGGCTCCGCTCGGAATATTGTCTGGGCACACAGGAGTGGTGAGAACCGAGCGGGCCTAACGACACACCAAGATGCAATCCGCAAGGATGACGCCAACACTCTTAGAAAAAAGGGTCAGTATAGTCCTCCCTAAAGGGAGGAACGCTCATGGTACATATGTTCCTTCAGAAAGGGAGAAACTTTCGTCCCTAAAGCAGGGGAGCAAAAGTTCCTCCGTCGCCTGCATCTCATTATGGCGGCCACGAATCAAGCAAATCGAGCTCAGTAAGGTTTAACGAGAACACTAAGTCTATTGTACGGAGCGAGAGGAGCAGCAAATAAAAACGTAACACGAGCTTTTCGCGAACTGTATTTATTTCCGAAACCGGCTTCCCCCTGCAGGTAAAGAAATTTACGTTTCGAAAGCATGCAGTCACTAAGTCTTCTCATCGTCAGCACTGCGATGATAAACGGAGACAACCGGCACCCAGTTACTTCGCGCACTTTATGTCTTACCTTTGCTATTCCTCGAGCCACAATTCCTTAGTCAGCCGCACACCACGGAGGATTGGTAAACCATTCGCCCGCAAAACCAAAAGCCGCTATCAAAAACAACATATCCGAAGCAGCCTCTTGGCTCATTTCAGCACGGTAAGAAGAAATTATGGCGTAGCCGCGTAGCGTAAAAGAAGGTTAAATCGCTTGTCACCAGATGGCAGGGTCAAGCAGAGTAATTGCAAGTAGCTAGGCTAGGTGGTGCTAGGTACCGCCCAACCCATGTGCTAGAAAAAATATTTTATACACACACGTCACCATTACGCTTCGCACACCTTCAATATACACACACGTAGAAACATCGCACGCTCATGCAGATACATAGCACTGACGTCAGTTCAACACGCGTACACTGAGCGCATACACACACACTACACATGCCAACATCAATACAACTGCTCACCAACCCGCTCACTGTATCCTAGCTCAGCGTTTCCGCGTTTTATACCGTTTGTTTTGAATGTACGGATTTTCGTGGTGTCCACCTACGCAATAAAAATATTCCCAGTATGTTGAATTCTTTTTCCAGCAATGACATACCTCTAAGAGTATTTTGAACGGCTCAGGGGATGAATCTCTTAGGTAAACCCTCATGTCGTAATTGTTTGAAAGCCACTTCACTGCAGTTTTAAGTCATGCGTTTGCTTCCCCGCACGGCGGATGGATGGATACATGATTGGTAATGCCCTTTGTAACGGGCGGTAGCTTGCGCCACTTAGCCTGAAAAAAATGCTTTCCTCCTCTTTTTTAGTACCCAATTTCCTTCCCTCTGCATCTCACGACCGTCCAGAAAGAAAAGCCTCATCCCTCCAACTATCACCGGGCCGGGGTAATGAACCACCAGGCTAACCTTTGGGAGCCAGTTTCTATATTGTTGTATTTGTTTTTCTATTTGTGCTGTTCGCGTGCGGCTGAAATTGTCGTCTTGAATTGATCTCTGTGATGCAACTAAAACTGCCGTAACGTCGCCGCCGAGCTCGAGGACTCGCGCCGAGCTGTCCTATGTAGGCGGATCCGAAAGAGGCTCCGCTCGTTTCGACGCCACCACTTCAGCCCAGAGTCCCGTGTCCAACTTTGGGCCCCTATATATATAGTCGCCGTTTGTCCACATATATACTTTTAGTTGAATGCGCTGTCTCTACAAGGTTTTACATACGGCTTTCAAGAAGTGACTAAGTAAACAAAAAAGTCAAGAAATTATATGTGAACTCATGAATGGTTTTATTATCCAAAGATTGTTTCCACGAACAGCTTCATTATACAAAGTTTATGCTTGCAGCAACCATCCTTGTTGCCATGGTAAGGCGGTGTCGACTTTGTTACGTTTGGAATCTAAGACGGTTTTCTTCTACCAATTTACGTTGCCTTTTCCATGTTAGAAACCAGCTTCAACACCATTCCTGTTGGTGTGGTGGAGGCGACCTTTAGCAGGCACTCCAGAGTTGCGTAAAACCCTTTTGATGCGTGCTGGTACATGAAGTTAAGCACCCCGTGCAGGCAGAATGCAGCAATGATTGCTTGCGCAGAGTTGTCTGCATCCAAAAATTGGTTCTCTACTTGAACGAGACACTGGCCAAGATCCTCCAAATCGTTTGTCCAGACGACGGCTGGGTATGCGGAGAACCCTAGAGAATATAAATATAAATTCAAGTACTGAGGATTATGAATGTTTACAGTGGGGTCATGTATTTGCAAACTGACAGTATAAAGAAGGACCTACAGAGGGTGAGCAAATTCTAGCGGGAGGTGCTCACCTGAACAAACCATTTTTAAACCCCGCTCACTACAGTTTATTGAATAACACTGCAGCCGATATCTTGTTTCTATCTTCTCCAGATTTAACTGGTGGCCATCCGTTAATTTAACAGCGTTTGCGGCTATATATAGTCCTATGTTTAAGCATCCGCTTCTTCTGTAATGATGGAGCCACATAGAGACGGCGCCGGTTTGGTTAGTATGTGCCGCAGTGATACAGACAAGGCTTATTTCTCAGCAAATGTTTCTAGGGCGGTTTCCTGGCCTAGACCTTTTTGTGATGCGCCACCGAAGTACTGTCATCGTGAAGCGGTAGGCGGGTGCCGGGTAGGAGCAGGTGTCCCAGTACTTTTCCTTTAATGAGCCGCCGAAAGACTGTCGCCACAAAGTGCCAAGTTAGCACGTCCCCAATGTGTAGCCTCACGAGGTTTGATACTATATAGTGAAGTCCGTGTTGTCCTTCTTTTAATATTTGATAGTATTTATTACGCAATTTTTGCGGGTAGTATTGCGGTGTTTGCTTCTACTAGAAGTACATTTAAGCCGGGGTCACACTGCTTATACATTATACAAAAAACAGTCGGCAGATATCAGTCACCACGATATCCGTGGTTCAAATGCCGCGTGCCAAGTGTCTCCTTGAATTCGTTGCCTTGCGGCATTCGAAGCTCAGATCTCGTGGTGACTCAAGTTGGAATCTGTTTGCAGACTCACTCTTTTGTATGATGTACAAGCAGCGTGACCCCGGCTTTGGTAAACAACTTATGGCGGTGAGGTTCAACCACCTCGCAATGATTTCGCTATTTTTTTATAAACTTCGTGATAATTGTAGGTTCTGATTGAAAAAGTTGGGCATTATCTTGCAAACGTCTAGTTTTTGACACATTTAGCACAGACCACCGTACCCCGTAATGCACTTTGTGATGTAACTTAATTGATATACAAACAATGGGATCTCAAGAAAAATAACTCTGGTTTATCCACTATACATTTTTGACAGCCGGCCCGGCCCGACCCGAAGCTAATTTTCACGGGCCAGCTGCGCTTCATTTTAGCCCAGTATAAATAGCTCACAAATTGCGTGGCATGGCAGTTCGCTTGCAACTTCTACACATAAGTTGATTACGA
This sequence comes from Ixodes persulcatus, assembly GCA_013358835.2. Taxonomy (NCBI): domain Eukaryota; kingdom Metazoa; phylum Arthropoda; class Arachnida; order Ixodida; family Ixodidae; genus Ixodes; species Ixodes persulcatus. Next base: position 24,089 of record JABSTQ010004154.1, read on the forward strand.
AAAGGAACGCCGCGCCGCTAGTCCTCCGGAAGCGCATTCGCTGCACACACCGAACCGTACAAAAACATATACCCCGACACACATGCTTCAGCATCTGTTTATCCCCCCACTGTGGTTTCTCTCCCAACCCCCCGAACACGATTGCAAAAGACAAGCCGCTAAAAAAAAATAATGGCCGGTTTGGCACGCTTTTGCCCCCCTTGTCGACTTGAATGCAAGGCCCGGGCGTACCCGGCCCGGGCCCTGCATGAATCTTGACGTGATGCCCGAGCCCGGCCCGATTGCCGGGCCGGCCCGTGGCCCTCGGTCAGGCCCGTACCAGAACAGGTACAGATCTCTACCTGCGACGCTGACGGCTCGCCCCATTGTTATGACTGGGCAGATAGCGCTGCTTCGCGGCGAGCGACGGAGTTAGCGCAATTACACTTTTCTGCTGGGGAGCGAGACGAATGGGACGGCCGGAGAAGCCTTCGCGCGCGCGCTTCGTGATCTTGGAGGCCATGCTTTTAGGGAGTCAGCTACTCGAGCTGCCACCAGTCGGCGCGCTCTCCGTGCGCTTTCCGGGACGCGATAGCCGACCTTCAGTACGTCGCCGTTGCTCCTCGTTGTGTGCTGCGCCGGCCACCACCGGAGCTTTGTTTTCGTGTGCGTTTACGTTCCGCATGAAAATCTTGTGTTTTCTTTAGGCCTTTTCGATAGTTCGGGCTTTCATTCAATCGTTTGATATCTATATGACAACATAACTCTTCTATTTTCTTATTTATGAAATGGAATCGGACAGCGAATAGATCGACGATACGATTGTGGCCTAGGCTTCAGACTCCAGAGACCATGTAAGTTCATCACATTATTTTGTTTTTGTCGCTAATAAAGGGCAGTCAACCCCATTGCGACATATGGAAATTTCAACTGACGCAGTAATTCTACCGCAGTTGTGCTTCTCGCTGCATGTGCGCGCTTTTGACATCGTTTCTGCAAGTAAGAACCAAACCGCGTGCAAGCGATTTAGCGAGGGACGAAGATTTCTCACTGTCGCCCGTCGCGTCGCTCGGTTTTTGGATTTCTAGAAAACGTCGCTCACCGTCTTGGTCGCTTACTCCCGTCGCTTTCATGCGGTTTGCCTCGTCGCGCGATTCACTGAGCAACAGCGAAGTGGGTCGCCGTCGCCTGTCTTGTCGCTTGTCTCGTTGCTCGCCAAATCGCTTGTGTACGGTTTATACTTAATATCGAGGCGCCAATGGTTCAGTGCTGTGTACATCAAAATTAATTTAGTATAAACCGCATGTAAGGGATTTGGCGAGCAACGAGAGAAGCGACGAGACAGGCGACCCGCTTCGCTGTCGCTCGGTCAATCGCACGACATGGCAAACCGCATGGAAGCGACGGGAGCAAGCGACCAATACGGTCAGCGACGTTTTCTAGGAATCCAAAAATCGAGTGATGCGACGGGCGACAGTGAAAAATCTTCGTCTCTCGTCTCGTCGCTCGCTAAATGGCTTACACGTGGTTCGGCTTTTATGCACGGAAACAATGTCTAAAGCACGCACATGCAGCGAGAAGCACAACTGCGATAGCCTTACTACGTCAGTTGAAATTTCCATATGTCGCAATGGTGTTTACTGCCCTCTATTACCAACAAAAACGTAAGAATGTGATAAACTTACATGGTCTCTGCAGCCTATGCCGTAATCTTGTATTGTCGATCCATTCGCTGTCCGATTCCTTTCCATAAATAAGAAAATGCAAGAGTTTTGTTGAAATATAGATATCAAACGATTAAATGAAAGCCCGAAATATCGAAAAGACACAAAGAAAACACAAGATTTCCACGCGGAACGTAAAAGAACACGAAAACAAAACTCCGGTGGTGGCCTGTGCTGCAGACAACGCGGAGCAACGGCGACAAAGTGAAGGTCGGCTATTGCGCAGGGTCACGTGACGTCAAGATTGCGGCACCCATGAAATGTTGCCTGAAAGGGTCAATAGCCGGCCCGTTAGGCGGCCCGTTATCGAAGGGGCGGCTAAAACGGGCAGGCTAGCTCCCAATGGCTTCTCGTTTTCTTTATTTTGCTTTCTTACTCCAAGGTGAACGGGTAAGCGCCGGTCGCCTTTTTTTCTTTGTCTTTGTTCGAACTCGCCGCTCGGCGCGGGCGTTAGAACATGACGTCACTACTTCGGAATAACGTCACCGGCCGTGGTGGATGTCGGGAAACGAGTGTAAAATGAGTATCGGCTAGTTAATAAACTAAGCATAAATAAAGACGGAACATAATTGCTAGCTTCGTTTTGGTTGGCATATTTAGACGTTTGAAGCCTCACATTAACATGGGCTGACAACATTGGAGTGTTTGCACATTTGAGAACATGATGCTGGCCAGCCGTTCAAAGGATCAGCCACCGCGTTAGGGCACTTTTGTTATTGCCGTTTGTCTAGCCGTCTCGGATGCAAGGTAACTATCAAGATACAATATTTCTTTCTGATTACGGGGTGAATCAAGAGAGATGTCTTTATTAACTTAATAATTAGTAAAACTAGGCTCTAGTTCCAATCTAATATTTGCTGGGCATTGCAGAAGACCATTATATCAGGCAACTGTAGAATGATTTGAAACACGTATGAAGCGTAGTCATGCGCAGAAGTTGTGATACAAGGGCAAGGCAGGCGGAGCGAAAATGCAGATAATAAGGCTCGGGAGAAACATCGCATACGGACGTATTTTTGCGGTGCTAGCGCTCCTAATATTTAGAAGTTTGACTGACTTAGTGGTTTTCGATTACGCCTGGCAAGTTTTTAATTGAAACTATTAAATGTTTATTTTTACTAATTAAAACGTTAATCAAATTATCTGTTAATCAGGCGCCTGATTGAGCAAGCATATTTTTCATAGTGGCCGCCAAGTCGCTAATAACAAGCTTAAACATTTGGTGTTTAGTATTCTTGTCCAGCGCCTGTTATGCACCTTGTTTCCCGAAGGACGGTTCACATTTTCTGTAACACTGTCCATCGAATAAAATGACATACTAAGCTCTAAATTAGGGTATTCTATATGGAAAATGTCATAAAATTAAAAACATTAGAATAAATATAGTTGATTTGACCCTTCAAGCTTGAGTATCGTCTAATAAGAAATATTTAATTGATAACTTGATTTAATTACATTGTTATCATTCACTGGCGCTCACCTGCCGCCTGTACGAATATACGCTGGTTTAAACTGAGGAGTTCTTCTTTGATTTTGTACTCAGCACAATCTCCTCAACTTTTATCAGCGACGGTAGCCATGTACAAAGCATAAAGTGCTCAGGCGCAATTCATTTCACTCTGGCAGCGTCTTCGTCGTTATTCTGCGAGGAGAAACGAAATGCCCAGAGTAACTATATAGGCTCTGCTTCTACTCTAGAAATTACTCTAGAAATGTCGTGATTGAAGCGACTCATTTCGGAACGGGTTTATTGTGACCCTTGCCAATCATACCGTACCTCGGCTTAATCGTACTAAAGTTGCAAAAGGATTTCCTAGAAACCCCAATTATTGAATTTTTAAGTACCCGCGTCAGTCTATTTTACATAGACACGCGCACGCACGCACACACGCAGGTACACACATGCACGCACACAAGCACGCGAGCATACGCACGCGCAGGCGCACACGCACATGTACCGGTACGCATATACACTCGCGCGCACCCGTAGAAAATCTCATCGCATGTTGCCGCACATGTAAAACTCGGCTTCCTGTGACAACCGTCACAGACTCTCTCATGCTCTCTCTACTCCTTATTCTCTTTCTACCTTTACTCCCCCCCATCCGCCACCACACGCGCACGCACGCACACACACACACACTTACATACACACACACTCGCACACACACAGACACATAAACACACCCACACACACAAACACAACCACACACTCAAACACACGCAAGCACACAAACACACGCGCACATACACGCACACACAAACACACAATAACGCAAACACAAGCGCATACACACACAAACACACGTACACACACAAACACAAAAATACACTCATAAACACACAAACACAAGCGCACATTCATGCACACACACAAACGCACACACACACACACAAACACGTACACACACACACAAACACACACATACAAACACAAACACACGCACACATACAGGCAAACACACAAACACTCAAACACACACAAACACACGCACACACACACACACACACACACGCGCGCGCGCGCACGTACACACAAACACACAGTCGGTGTTGCTGTGCAGCCGCAGGAACGTTGATATTTTATTTAAACGGAGAAGTTCGTCTGATTGAGCATCTGCTTTTAATTTAGTTCAGGCTTCTTTCTTCCAATCATGACATGCGATACTCGATGAGACTAAAAGACCATGGCCTCTAGTACTGATCTCTAGGGCCATGAGTTCCATGAGCAGACGACAGTGCATCATTTGATCTGCGCTAGGTGGAAGCAGGAGCGGCGAGCGCACTGCTGGCGGCGCGCGCGTGCGCAAATCCTGATCTAATTTCGAAAATAACACGAGCCACGTTACTTTCGTTTTGCCGTGCTGGGTGTAAATTTTTGGAGCGCAGCTCTTGTTCCGGCTTGAGCGGCGTCGCCGTTGCCGGCGCCGTTACCGACGCCATTGACATCGCCGTCGGCATTACCGCGCGGTGCATTATGGGGCGCGTCACGTCACTGGTGGCGTCATCAGTGACGATGCCGATGCCGTTGCCAATGCCGTGCGTGGTGATGACGTCATCAGTGGCGTCACTGATCACGTCACTGATGACATCATCAGTGACAAGAACGATGACAATGACGTCACCAGTGATGATGACATCATCAGTGTCGATGACGATGACGTGATCACGATGACGTCACACGTGATGTCACTGGTGACGTCATTAATGACGTCATCACGATGACGATGACGTAATCGTGATGACATCATCGTCACGTGACCTCACAGGGGTCACGTGACCACCGTGAGGTCACTTTACCCGGTGACGTCACATGACCCCCGTGAGGTCACGTGACCCTCGTGAGACGGCGGCAACGCCGCTCGGAGGGGAGAGTAGCAGACAGGATGAGGAGGTGAGGAGGAGGGAGGAGGGGTATACATTCCCCTCAGAACTTTTACCTCCTCCCCCTCAAGAGCTGCGCTCTAATTCGGCGTTACAGGGAGTTGTGAACGGCTTTCATTTTGTTGCCTTAAGGTGGTCCCAACTTGCTGAAGTTTATGGACCTCGAAACGTAGGGCAATTGGTGACTCCGTCAAAATTTTCACGTCAAAAGTCATTAAAGGAGTACGACGCGGACGATGTAACCAAGACGGCACATGTGAGTGTGATGGCTACACCCGGCCCAGCAACCTGGCAGCACCGTTGCCACTCCTAGCTTAACTTGGATGGTGCTTCTACTGTGGACAGAGCCCTCTACAGCACAACCGCCTGGGTAATTATTCTCATTCACTGGATATCTCTTGGCGTTGAGGGAAACGTAGAAGTACTTCTTATTTGCCTACGTTGTCCGAGGACCCATGAAACGATTTTCGGACTTCCGGCCAAATAAGATGGCGTTTGGGGATGCCCCTCAACTCATACAATGTTTCCCGGATCACGTGCGCATGACGCGCCGCGGGGTACGCGGCTTCCGGTCTTGTACTCTCCTTAGTACTGTGGACGTTGGTACAGCGAGAGCAGACTCTCCCCTCGCTCCCCATTAATATGCCGCTAAGACCGGCCATTTTGAAGGTGTGGAATGCAGGTTGCAAAAGAACCCTGGAAGCTAGCCATCAGCACGCGCTCAGCAGTCGCGCACACAGCTATGGCCGCCAGTGAATACTTCCTATACTCTATTTCACCTTGTGTTGTACCGCAGGAAAGGCTACAAGCGCGAGCTCCTTGCTTTATGGTACACCTTGGCGGCACAAGCTCTCGTGCACCAAGGGAAGCTGCCAACGCTATGAGCTCGCGCTTCTAGCCTTCGCTGCGGTACAGCAAAAGGTGAAACGGAGTATGGTAGCAGGCAGGCGAACCAGGCGCACGAGAAAGAAAACGAACCACGCAGCTGCCGAAACGTGATTTTTGTATCGCGTTGATCACACCGCTCGTCGGGTAGCAGCCAGCCACGGTGCAGCCAGCTAACGTTGCTATGCAGCGGAGCAGCGGGGAGGGGATGCTTTGACTTACTCCGCATAGATGGCGCTGCGAAAACTTCGTGTACTGAACAAGAATATAAAACTTTCGATTCATTTGTTTACGTTGGAACGAAATCATTTCTAAACGTTACCATTAAACTGAGAATATACTTGTTCAAAAGCGATCTCAATAACCGCACCCGCCGTGACGTCACAAAGTTAGTTCCTATGGCCGCCGTAGGTGAAGTCAAGTCAAGAAATAGTTCCTTCTTGTTTTTGCGGTTACGCAGCGCATTCGCGACATTTCGAGAGAAGTGGTCGTGTTTTATGGTCCTTGTGCTAAAGTAAATAAAAAAGGGTAATAAGGTGCACGTTTGCTCGATGTTAAAATCGTTTCATGGGCCCTTTAAAGAAGACATTTTCAACCCAGGCCCGGACACTGCAGGTATCTATACATCAAGTTCTGCTTTGGTTTATATTATATCAGTGATTAAGGTATTACAGAATGACATTTTAGTGACTAGGAATCATTGGAGCGAATAGACGTTTTCGCGAATCACGTTTTAGCGAAAAGGCTGTTTGTAGGCGGCGGCACATAGGCTTCCGAACAAATCGCCCTACGCGTTCTTACCCCTGGCTATCGCGCGGGGGAAATGAATATAATACCAAGCTCGAGCGTGCACCACCTAGGGTTCACCGCCAAGAGTTCGGCAGGTTAGGTTATTAAGTCACAGACTCATCCGCTAATGTGTAAAGCTATACGCACTACGTCGTGCATCTCGACCGGAAATGGCTATACGCACTGCGCGGAGAGAACTCCTGCCATTCGGGGAACCTTTTTTTTCAGACGTCGCTTGTATCACTGGTGAGCGCGTATCACGCCGCCCCCCCCCCCCCCCCCCCCGGTTGCGTTCACGCCGCTTCGCGGCGACAATGTGCGGCTGCTAATTACAAAACTTAACCCGTACACGCCACTTCGCGGCGTCTAGCTGGCAACCCAAGCCCCACTGTCCATGATTGCACCTCCGGAAAGGGAGTCCCTTGTTATTTAGTGCTGCAAGCTCTCGTCGAGAACTTTTGTGTTAAAAATGAAATGTCGTAAATATCAACGAATGCTAAACTAAAAAAGAATTTCCCGAGAAAAAAAAAAGTACGCCCACTTTGGGGATGGAACCGCCACTACTTCGGAAACTCTGTAACCACTCGTTTTATACGAGTTAAGCGTCGTGCGCATAGCCATTTCCGGTCAAGGTGCACGACGTAGTGCGTATATCTTTACTCATTAAACAATATTTTTGAAGAAATGTAGGACTATCTGAATTACAATATTGGACGCAGTTTAGCAAGGTGTTGACTCTTACCTGATCATAATTTTAAATTTACTAATTACAGAAAGTTAATTTTTCAAACTTTGAGATTATAATTATCCGAACGTCAAATTTTATTAATTTTTATATTAAACAAAATTATATTTTTATGCGTGACATGTAGTTTTTGAGCAAACATTTAGCCGGTGTTTCGTGACGCAGCGTGTATGATATTGAAATGTACCTGTAGATCCTGGCAAGTGGACAGCCTCTGCTGCCCTTCCTTGTTTCGTCAAAATTTACTGTTTTGTTCCCACTCTTCAAACTGCCACCAAAGCAATAGGGTCTATTCATATGACGTCAGTCTTCTTTTTAATGTCGAGTCACTACACACAAGCATGGCTGCCGAAAGCAAATGCGGTTATCTAATTGGCGAGTTTGTTTTGCCTTATTTTTGTTTTCCGCAGAGCTCACGAGTAAACGTTTTGTTAGCGGCCATGTTTTTATGCGATGACTCAGCATCTGAATAGTCTCTAACGTTAAGCAAGCTACTTCCTAAAAAAAAAACAGCTGTTAGCTAAATTTTAAGACGTAATTAAGATAGAAGACACGTTTTCTCTCCCTTAATTACTTATAATAAAATGCTGAAATTCTTAATCACAGCAGCATTATGCCTTGACGGCAGAGGCGACAGACCTTCGGACGTGCCGCGGAAACCCGTCTTGTTGCACGAGGCTCAGGCAGCCTGCAACACCCTTGGCTCTGAGAGCGCACCTGCAACTGCGGCGGGTCCTAGTCCACCAAGTGTGTCAAGTGATGGCAACGGCCATGCTTACACCAATGTTTCAGCAAGTTTGTTTGTTTGTTTTATTTCGGACACAGGGTCACAAGGAGAAAGGACAAAAGGCAGATAAGCTCTGCCTGACGAGGCCCAGTCCCCTCAGTACACTGCATCAGCGGTCAATGGAAAAAAAAAAAAAAAACACGTACAAAACATTGGCAAAAGAGAAAAAAAAACAAAAAAACAAAAAAACACATCGGCAAGAAACAGCAGTGCAATATCATTGGTACCATTACCTCCACAAGGATGAAAATTACACGTCATATTTTATACAGTAGCTAAAATAGATTTGTTCATAATACTATACACAGTGAATTTAAAGACAAATTGACGTTCCAATTTACTCCGAACAACATGACAGAAGATACCTTTTTAAATCGCATTTGAAGCTGCAACGTGAAACACTATTTAGTATTATTCCTATAACATCTGGATGTTTGTTTAGGAATTGTGGTATCATGATTCTAGTTTGTGGTTTCCATAGGTTGTTCTTAACCGAGGTATCCTATAGGATTCATGCCTCAAATCATACTGAGTATTATTCCAAAGGAATCTCTCAAAAAAAGTTGTTTGGTCGTTAATTATGTCGTTCCGTATGTAAATTAAAAGTTTTAGATCAAACATTTGGTTAACGTTAAGCAAATTGTGCTTTAAAAAGTACGGGGCAGTATGGTCCATGAAATTTAGATTATCTATGCAGCGTATTGCCTTTTTTTGCATGATAAAAAGCCTTTCGAGGTTTGTCTTAGTTGTCGATCCCCAGACTAATAAACAGTAATTAAGGTGAGAATGCACTAAAGAGTAATACAATTGCAGTTTTAACCAATTTGGAATCAAAGATCTAACTTTGTATAAGATGCCAATGGATCGAGAGATGTTCTTATGAGTCTTATTTATATGGGGGGTCCATGATAAGTTTTCTTCAAAAAGAACACCTAAAAATTTATAAACGGAGACTTGTTCAATTACACTGTTTTGAAACTTTAAGATAATATTACAGTCATCAAGTTTATTTCGTGGCTTGAAAATTACATATTTGGTTTTGCTCACGTTTAACTGTAGCTGATTTGATCCCAGCCAGGAACACAGCTCCCTTAGCCAAACGTTAGCCACAGTTTCAAGGTCCCGCAAATGATTACCAGAAAAGAACAAGCTCGTATCGTCCGCATATAAAATTATATCCGGAGTTTGTGGGATGTTTACAATGTCATTTATATAGATAATAAAGAACAGTGGTCCCAGAATAGACCCCTGCGGAACGCCATACGTAATTATTTCAGGCGTTGATCGGTAACCATTTAGACAAGTGTACTGCATTCTATTCGATAGATAGCTACGGATTAGTTCTAGCGCCACACCTCGGATTCCATAAAAAGGAAGTTTGTGAAACAGGATATCGTGTTTAATTGAATCGAATGCCTTTTTAAAGTCAAGAAATACTCCAACAGTAATTTTTTTCATTTCAAAATTATTTAACAACTGTTCTTTAATATTTACTAGCGCCATTTCCGTAGATTTGTCTCTCTGAAATCCGTATTGTTGTTTTACAAATACACGTTGTTCATCAAGAAATTTACTTATTCGAGTTTTTATCACATGTTCAAGTACCTTTGAAAACAGTGGAAGGACAGATATGGGCCTGTAATTGCTAATGTTATCAAGAATGCCTCCTTTGTGTAAAATAGCTACTCTGGCGATCTTCATGCCATCTGGAAAAGTTCCTGTAGCCAAAGCATTATTGCATATATGTCGTAAAGGGAAACACAATAAATCTGCGACAGCTTTGATTGGTTCAGCTTTGATATCATCGTCTCCTGCCGCAGTATTATTCCGTAAGGATCTTAGAAAGACAAATATTTCACTTTCGCTGCATGGTATCAAAAATATAGAACTTGAGACTCTAGGAAAAACATATCTGCCAAAGTCATGCATCGAATCCGCTGTTCCCAAGGCAGCGCCGGAGCCCAAAAAATGAGAGTTGAATTTTTCCGCTAATGAAGCATTGCTATACTGATGACCTTCAAAACTAAGAGTATTGGGGATCTTGTTGTTCGATTTACCAATAAGCCTTCCCATTTCCTTCCAAATTTTCTTAGGGTCGTCCGATACGGCAATGAACTTGTTCTTATAGTATTCCAACCGTGCTTTCTTTAGATCTGCGTTTAATTTATTTCTTTTTTGTTTATATTCAGTTAATATTGTCTTGTCTTTTGATCGGATAAACTTGTCAAATAATTTATTTCGTTCTGTGATTCGTTTATAAAATTCACGGCTGATCCATGGTTTTCTGGATTTTTTGTGCCTTCTTACAAGACGTAGTGGGAATGCACTGTCATAGCTATTCTTTATTTTACGTAGAAATATGTCATAAGATATAGTCGGGTTTTCTTCACTATAAACATCATCCCAACTTGTTCCCTCAACTAGAGAACGGAAAGTAGCTAAAGTATCCATACAAAATCTCCGTTGGAATATGGGCGTATCCGAAGTGAGTCTCTTTTCCTTTTTAGCTCGCTGAAAAAAGCTAAATATTGGAAGGTGATCACTTAGATCAAAAGTCAAAATACCGGACAAAATATCAGTCGAGTTATAGCTGGTAATACATACGTCGATCAGAGTTTCACTTTCTAGAGTTATTCTGGTTGGTGAATGAATCACATTTGCGCAGCCAAAAGATTCAATGATATCGCGGAAATGTCGGCATGTAGGGCTTGATGATAGCATATCAATGTTTAAATCACCGACTATAATGACTGGCAAATTCAAAGATGACGCGTAATCAAGGACCTCGTGAAAATATTGAAAAAAAGTTTTTATTTCACCCGACGGAGGGCGATAAATTGAAGCGATTAGTGTATCAAGACACTTCACGACGATCGATTCATAATGATCACTAACGTATGAAAATTCAGAGAGGATCATATACTGAAGATTATCATTAAGATAAAGAGAAACTCCCCCTCCCCTGCGGTTTGTTCTATACACGCCTTCAGATTTATATCCTGTAAAATGGACTATATCATGTTCACTCAGGAACCATGTTTCTGTAAATGCCAATATATCAAATTTGTGATCCAGGGAACCCAAACAGGTCTCAGTTTCAAGCCATTTGTTTCTCAGACTTCTAGCGTTTACATGAAAGACCGACATACTGTCATGGTAGGCCAGCACTGTTGCTCCCCAGCAGATACTTTACTGTTTCAACTTCAGCTTTCAGTGAGCACTTGCGAATATTTCACTGAAAGGATATGAGCTGGCTTGTTTTTACTGGATGTGATGTTGAGTTCACTCATGTCACGTCATACAAGAAATACTACCGGCTTTGTCAGAAAGCTAGGGGTGCTGACACTGTAAATTGTTATGAGAGCACTATAGGTGAAAACGATGTTGAAGATGTTGCCATAGATTCGGAAAGTGATGATCAGCAAAGCCCACCCACACAGCTAGACGTTCTGAGTGACCTTTGCGGTAGAATGGAGGGCCAACGCAGATGCCATAAGGCTACAATCGACACCGTTTTTAAAACAGTTGAAAGCATATTTTCAACTGCATGGCTTCAAATAGATGTGCAAACCATAAAAAAATTGACAAAACTACGAAACCTTCATTACCGTGAGATGGGCATCTATATTCCACCAGTTCCAATCATGCTGCCAAACGGAAAAAAAGAGCATATACGATAAAGTTCCGGGAACTGCTACTAAGCTTGCTGAGACATCCTGAAGTTGTCCGCCACATGAGAAGCCCCCATCAACTCGATGTGATTCAGTTGTATCTGACTTTTTCGATGGATCAAAAGTTC